>JAREIK010002746.1:163344-227795 GCA_029783825.1 Sapria himalayana
AGATAGATATATTAGATATTGAGGAGATAGCGAGATAGATAAATACACAGATAAATACATAGACACATAGATAGATAAACATATAGACAGCATAAAATGATTGTCAAGCTGATAGACTAACATTACTGACATACTAACATATAGACATAAAAATAGACTGATAGACTATTAGACTAACACATAATAAACTATCATATAGACTTACTATCATATAACATACTGACATACTGACTAATAGATATACTAACAGATAGATAGACAAAGAGACAAATAGAAAGATAGATAGAAATATAGGAAAAACAGATAATAGATAGATAGAGAGTTACTCATACAGACAGATATACAGACAGTCAGTCAGGTAGAGAAAAAGTCAAGAAGACTGATAGTTAGGTAGATAGATAGTCACGTATACTGATAGTTCGGCAGATTGAAAGATAGATAGACGGATAGAAGGACATATAGATAGACAGAATGACAGATTGATAGATAGCTAGACAGATAGACATACCAACTGACAAACATATAGACAGACAAATAAACTGACCTATAGATAGATAGATAAATAGACAGACATACATACAAATACATAAATACATAGACAGACAAACAAACAAATAGACAAATAAACAAATAGATAAATAGATAGTTAGAAAGATAGATAGATATATAGACAAATATTTAGATAAATAGATAAATAGATAGACATGCATATAACTAGACAAATAGATTGTCAAAAAGTTAGACAAATTGATAGTCAGATAGATAGACAAATAGATTGATAAACAAAAAGTCAGATTGATAGAAATATAGATAGACTGATAGATTGATAGATTGATATATAGATTTATAGACAGATTGATAGACAGAGAATAGACATATTGATACACAAAATTAAAGACAGAATGATAGATAGAGTGATAGTCAGATTTATAGATAGATTTATAGATTGATTGATAGACATATTGAAAGATAGATTGATAGACAAATATATAGATAGATCAATCGATAAATAGATAATTATATATATAGATAGATAGCTAGACAGACAGACAAATAGTGAGATAAATAAATAGACAAATAGAAAGAAAAAAAGTTAGATAGATAGATAGACAGACATATAGATAGATTGATTTATATATAGATAGATAGAAAGTTGGATACATAGTTTAATAGACATATTATCAGACATATAGTTAGACAGATAGATTTATATAAAGATAGATAGATATATATATAAATAGAAAAATAGATAGACAGATTGCTATAGAGATATATAGACAAATAGATAGATAGAAAAATAAATAGATACAAAGATAGATGGATAGAAAAATTGATAGATAGATAGATAGAAAGATATAAAGATATAAAAATAGATAATATATACATAGAAAGATTCATAGATAGATGGATGTATAGATTAATAAAAAGATTGAAATATATAATTATAGAAAGATTGATAGAATGATTCATAGATAGACAAATATATAGATTATTAGATAGATTAATAGATATATCAATAGACAGCTAGATAGATAGATAGATATATAGATATTTAGATAGACAAATAAATAGATAAATAGATAAATAGATAGATAGATATATTATCATACGGATAGATAGATAGATAAATAGAAAGAAAGATAGAAAGATAGGTAGATAGACAGATAGATAAAAAAGTAGTAAGACAGAAAGATAGGGAATTGGATATATAGATATATAAATATATAGACAAATAGATAGATAGAGAGATACGTAGACAAATAGATAGATAGAGAGATACGTAGACAAATAGATAGAAAGATTGATAGAAAGATAGGTAGACAGATAGATAAACAAATAGATAGATAGATAGATTATTAGACAAATAGATAGATGAATAGATATACATATACATATATAGATAGATAGATTGATTGATTGATACATAGATAGAAATATTGATTGATTGAAAGATAAATAGATAGATGGATTGATAGAAAATTAGATTGGCATATATATTGACTGATAGAAAGATTAATATATAGACAAATAGATAGTTAAATAGATAGAGAGATAAATAGATAGAAATACAAATAGATAAACAAATAGAATGGCATAAAATAGTTAGATAGATAGATATAAATATATATATATACACACACACACACACACACACACACACATATAGATATATATAGATATATATATATATATATAGATATATATATTATTTGACTAATTGATAGATAGATAGAAATATTGATACATAGATAGATAGATCAATGGACTGATTGATAGAAGATTGATGGAAAAATAAATAGATTCATGGACAAATAGATTGATTAATAAATAGAAAGATAGATAGATTGATATATATATATATATATATATATATATATATATATATATATATATATATTGATTGATAAACAGATATATAGAGAGATAGATAGATGTGTAGATAGATAAATTGATAGATAGATAGATATAAACATAAATAGACAAATAGAAAGATAGATTGAAAGATAGACTAAAAGGTAGATTGATATACAAATTGATAAAATTATTGATAGACAGACAGATAGATAGATATAAATATAAATTGATAAATAGATAGACAGACAGATAGATACATAGATAGATATAAAGATAGATAAAAAATAGATAGAAAAATAGATAGATAGACAAATATATATAGACAAATAGATAGGTAGATAGATATACAAATATATAGATAGTTAGATCGATAGATAGATAGATATAAAGATAGATAGATAGATAGATAAAAAGTTTGACAAAAAGATAGACAGCTAGACAGCCATCCAAATTGATATATAGATAGATTGATAGATAAATGGTTATACAAAAAGATAGAAAGTTGGATAAACAAATTGATAGATAGATTGATAGTCAGAGATAGATATATAGATATATAGACACATAGATAGATAGATTATTAGATAAAAATATAGACAGATAGATGGACAAATAAATAGATATACCGATAGACAAATAAATAGTTAGATATAAAGATAGATTGATAGATATATAGACATATAGATATATATATATATATATATATAGAAAAATAGATAGACTGATAAATAGACAGATAGATAGACTGATAGAAAGACATATCAATTGATAGATAGTTTAATATATAGATATATATATATATATATATAAACATATAGATCGACAAATAGAAAGACAAATAGGTAGAGAGATTGATAGACAGATAGATGGATAGACAAATAGATAGATAAATAGACAAATAGACAAATAGATAGATAGAAAGGTCGACATATAGATATATAGTTGGATAGATAGATTAATACATAGATTGAAAGAAAATTGTAAGACTAATTAATAGACAAATAGAAAGTGATATAAATAGATAGAGGGATAAATAGATATATAAATAGATAGATAGATATATAGATAGGTAGATATATAGACAAATAGATACTCAAATAAATAGATAGATAGAAAGATAGATAGAAAGATTGATATATAAAGAGATAGATGGATAAATAGAAACAAAATAAATAGTTAGATAGACAGATAGATAGATAAAGAAATAGATAGACATATAGAAAGAGATATATATGTATATAGATAAATAAAAAATAGATAAAAAATAGATAGATAGATAGACTGATAGATAGATAGATAGATATATAAACAAATAGATTGGGAAAACTTTGAAAGATTGATAGAAAGATAGATTGAACGATTGATTAATAGACAGATAGATAGACATAAAGATAGACAAATAGATAGAAAGATAGATAGTTAGATACATAAATAGAGAGATAGACAGAAAGATATACATGATAGATAGACATGTAGATAGACTAATAGATAGATAGTTAGATAGATAGATATATAGATAGAAAGATAGATAGAATGATAGATAGATAAACATATACATAAATAAATAACTATATAGACATATAAATAGAGAGATAGACAAATAAATAGACAAATTGATAGATAGATATTTAAATAATGATATAAAAAATGATACATAAATTCATAAATAGATTGATAAATAGATTGATAGATAGATAGCTAGATAGATAGAAAGATAGATAAATAGATTGATAGAGAGATATATAAAAAGATACATAAATAGACAGATATATATGCATAAAAATAGAATGATAGATATAAATATAAATTAAAGATAGATAGACAGATAAATAGATAGATAGATGGACAGATAAATAGATAAATAGAAAGAGAGATAGATAGACAAATAAATAGAATGATAGATACATAGATATATAAACATATAAGATAGACAGATAGATTAAATGATAGATTTATAGATAGATATATAAATAGATAGACAGATAGATTTTACAAATAGTTAGATAGATAGATAGATAGATTGACTTATAGATAAATAGATTGATATAAGAAAAAGATAGACAAATAGAAGATAGATAAATATAGAGAGAGATTGATAGATAGTTTTACAAATAGATATACAAATAGTTGGATAGAAAGATAGATATATAGATAAAGAGATTGATTGATTCATTGATTGATTGATAGATATATTATTAAATAGATCGATAGATTGATTGATTGATAGATAAAAAGATAAAAAGATTGATAGATAGTTTGATAAAAATATAGATAGGAAGATAAAGATAGTTGGATAAATAGATAGATAAATATATTATTATATATTCAAATAGACAGATAGATATACAAATAGATAAACAAATAAATTGACAAATAGGAATACAGAAAGATAGACAGATATTTAGCAAAATAGATCGACATATAGATAGACTTATACATAGACGGATATAGATTGATAGATATATAGACAGATAGATAAATAGACATATTTATAGAAACATGGATAGATATATAACTAGATATATATACAAATAGATAGAAAAATAGATATCAGATAGATTGATTGATTGTTGGATAGAAAGAAAGATATACTGATAGATAGATAGATATAATGATTATTAGATAGATAGATAGACATATAAATATACAGTTACATTAATAAATAGATAGTCATATTTATAAATAGATAGAGAGATTCATAAATAGATAGATTGACAAATAGATAGATAAATAAATAAATAGATAGATAGATATTCAAATAGATAGACAGTCAAATAGATAGACATGTAGATAAAGATATAGATAGACACATTGATAGGCATATATTTAAACAAATAAATAGATAGATTGATAGATGGATAGATACATAGACAGACAAATATTTAAACAAATAGATAGGCATATTTAAAGATTGATTATTAGATAGATTGATAGATGCATTAATATAAAGATTGATAGATAAACTAATAGATAGATAGATAGATAGATAGATAGACAAACACACACACAGATAGATAGATAGATATATAAATAGATAAACAAATAGATAGACTAATAGATAGATATATATATATATATATATATAGACATATAGATAGAAAGATAGAAAAGGAGATAGTCATACAAATAGATAATAGATAGATATACATTTAGATAGATAGAGAGATAGATAGACAATTAGATAAACAGATAGATATAAAGATTGATAAATATGTATATAAATAGATAGATAGTCAAATAAATAGATAGATAGTCAAATAAATAGATAGATAGAAATATAGAAACACAAATAGATTGATATATTAATAGACAATTAGATAGTAAGATAGATATACAATTAGATAGAAAGATAGATAGATAAATAGATAAATAAATAAATATATAAATAGATAGATATATAGATAGAAAGATAAACATGTTGTTAGATAGAGAGATAAAGAGACAGAGAGATAGATAGATAGATATATAGATAGATAGATAATTCAATAGACTTATCAATTGCCTGATATATCTATAGATAGATAAACATATAGATAGATATATAGAGAAATAGATAGAGATAGAAGGACATATTAATAGATTGATTGATTGACCGATTTATAATTAGATAGATAGTCAAATAGATAGACAAATAGATAGATAGATAGACAAACATATTGGGAAAAAATATATTGATAGATAGATTTATAGACATATAAAAATACATATTGATAGATTTAATAATAGATAGATAGATAGCTGGATAAATAGATAGTTAGATAGATTTATACATAGATAGACTTATAGATAGATAGACAAATAGATCGATAGATAGATAAATAATGAAATAGTTAGAAATATTGATAAACAGATAGATAGATAGATAAACAAATAGAGAGATAGATATATTCACTCATAGATAAATAAATATATAAATAAATAGATAGACATATTGATAGATAGAGAGATAGACAAATAGATAGAAAGATAAATAGACAGACATACAGATAGTATAGATAGTTAGAAACACATATATATGGTTATATTGATATTTAGATTGATAGATAGACAAATTGTTAGAAAGATAAAATGACACATAGACAAACTAATAGACAGATAGCTATATAGATAAACAGATAGATAGATAGATCGATCGATTGATGGATAGATAGGTAGATAGATAGATAGATAAAAAAATAGTTAGACAGATGGATAAATAGATAGATAAATAGATACATAGATAGTTTGTTAGTTAGATAGAAAAAAAATAGATAGATAGATAAATAGAAAGATACATAGATAGATATAAAGATAGATAGATAATTAAATATAAAGATAGATAGACTGACATATAGATTGATAGATATACCAATATATAGATAGATAAATAGACTAATAGATAGATAGATAGAAAGATATGTAGTTATCTTGATAGAAAAATAGATAGACAAATAGACAGACAAATAGATAGACAACTAGAAAGACATATAGATGGATAGATAAATAAATAAATAAATAGACAAATAGATATTGAAATTGATATACATATTGATAAATGGATAGATTATTAGATAGATAGACAAATAGATAAAAAGATAAATATATAGATATATATATATATATATACATTGATAGATATATTGTAGGACATATTGATAGTTAGATTGGATAGATAGTTATATAGAAAGAAAGAAAGAAGAAGATAGATAGATAAAAAAATAGAATGACTAATAGATAAATAGACAAATAGATAAAAATATAGAAATATAGATAGTCAAATAGATAGACAGATTTATAGACTAATATATATACACATAGATAGATATATAATTAGAAAGATAGATAGATATAACTATAGACAGATAGATATATAAAAAGTTATATATATAGAATGAAAGATAGATAGATTGATAGATAGATTGATATATATATATATAGAACAATAGATAGATATATAAACATATAAATAGATATATAAACATATAAATAGATATATAGATAGATATATAGATAGATAGATAGAAATATAAAATAGAAGACATAGATATACAAATTTATAAAAATAATATGAGACAGATTGATGGGTAGATAGATAGACAAATTAATAGAAAGATTGATGGAAAAATAGATAGATATATTAATAGACAATTAGATAGATAGATATACAAATATATAAACCATTCAAAATATAGATAGATAGATATAAATAAATATATATATATATATATATATATATATATATATATATATATATATATATATATATCATTTAATAGATAGATAGATACATAGACGTATCATTTGACAAATAAATAAACAAATAATTAAATCGATAGATAGATAGATAGATCAATAGATAGATCAATAGATACACAAATAGATATACATATAGATGGATAAATAAATAGATAGATATATATGTAAATAAATAGATAGAGAAAAAGATAGACTAATAGATAGATAGATATATACTTAGACAGACAAATAGATAGATAGATAGATATATATATATAGAAAGATAGAGATATAGAATTATAGATAGATAAATAGATATATAGATCGATAGATATATACATAGATAAATAGATTGATAGACAGACAGATAGAATATTCTAGATATTGATAGATAGATAGATAGATAGATAGATATACAAATAGATATAGAGATAGATAGATAGATAGACAGATAGATAAATAGAATATTAGAGAGATAGATAGATAGCTATACAAATAAATAGATAATTAGACAGCTAGATAGACACATAAATAGACAGATTAATAAACAAATTGATAGATAGATATATAGATAGATTAGATTGATAGATAGATACATAAACAGATAAACAGATAGATAGATAGCTAGACAGATAGACAGATAGATAGACATACAGACATATATACAGACAGATAGATAGAAAGACAAATATTCAAATAGATAGACAAATACATAGAAAGATAGATAGATAGATTGGTAGACAGTTTAAACATACAGATAAACTAACAAATAGAGATATAAACATATAGATATATAGTTTAATAGATATATTGATAGATAGATATATAGACAAATATATAGATAGATAGATATTATATAGATAGATAGATAGATAGTTTGGCAAAAAAATTCATAGATTGATAAATAGATAGATATATAGACAAATAAAAAGAGAGAAAGAAATTATATAAGATAAATATCTAGAAAGATAGATAGACAAATAGATAGAATAATAGATTAACAAATAGATACACTGATAGATAGATAGATAAATTTATAGACACACTGAGAACTAGATTTATAGAATGAATGACAGATAGATGGAGAGAAAGAAAAAGACATAAATAGATATACAGAAAGATAGAATGACAAATAAATAGATAGAAAGATTGACAAATAGTCAAATAAAATAAACAGACATATAAACCGATAAAAGATAGATAGATAGATAGTTTGGTAGATATATTAATAGTTAAATAGATTGAGTGATTGATTGATATAAAAATAGATAGACATACAAATAGATTGATAGATAAATAGATTGATATATATGTAGATTGATATATAATTATTCATATATAAAAACATAAAGATTAAGAGATAGTTTGCCATATTGATAGACACATTGATAAATATATTAATATAAACATTGTTATATGAATTGATATACAGATCAATAAACATATAGATAGACAGATAGATAGATAGATAGATAGATAGATATATTGATTGATTGATAGATATATAGATATACAAATAGATAGATAAATAGATAGATAGCTAGATAGATAGATAAATAGATACATATGCAAATAAAAGATAAATAGATAGATAGTTATAGAGATAGGTAGATAGATAGATAGACATATCGATAGCGAAATAGATAGACACATTTATATACAAATATATAGTAACAAAGATAGACAGATAGATAGAATGATAGATAGACTGATATATATAAAGATTGATAGATATATATGTAGACATGTATATAGATAGATAGATAGACAAATAAAAAGATAGATAGTTAGACAGATAGATAGGTAGATAAATAGATAGATAGATAGTTAGATAGACATATATATAAAGAAGTAGATAGATATAAAGATCGATAGACAGATTGAATGATTGATTTATTGATTTGTAAACATTTAGATTGACACATTGATTGACATATTAATATATAGATTGACATATTTATAGATAGATATATATAAAGATTAATAGACAGATTGATATATAGATTCATAGATAGATAGATTTACAAATTAAATGATAGACAAATAGATATATAGATAGATAGATAGATAAATAAATAAATAGATAGATACATAAATAGATAGATAGATATATAGATAGATAGCTAGATAAAATTTTTTTTAGATATATATAGATATAAAGATGGAAAGATAGATAGATATTTGGTTATATAGATAGAATGATTGATAAAGAAATTGATAGATAGATAGATCGATCGATTATTATATAGATAGATACATAGATAGATAGATTATAAATAGACATATAGATAAATAAAAAATAATCAAATAGATAGATAGAGAGATAGATAGATAAATAGATAGGATGATAGATAATTAAATAGATATACATGTAGATTGATAGATAGATAGACAAATTGAAAATAGATAGCAGCCAAATAGATAAACAGATAGATGGATTTTTTGATAGATTGATATATAAATAGATAGATCTATAGATGTATTATTACAAAGATAGATAGACAAATATATAGATAGATAGATAGTCTAAAAGATAGATAGATAGTTAGTTAGTTAAACAAATAGAAAAAGAGATTGATAGATAGATAGATTGATAGGAAAAAGATGACAAAAGGATAGACTGATACATAGACAGACAAATTGATTGATTGATTTACAAATAGAAAGATAGACAGATAAATAGATAAATAGATATATAGAGGGAAAGACAGATAATTAGACAGATTGATATATAGATATATTGATAAATAGGTATATTGAAAGATGGATAAAAAGTTAGATAGATTAATATATAGATAAATACACAGATATAACCATAGATATATAGATAGATAGAAAGATAAATAGATATATAGATAGATCATTAGATAGATAGATAGATAGATACATAGGAAGATAGATAGATAGATACATAGATAGATAAATAGATTATTAGATTGGTAGATAGACAGATTGATAGATAGATAAATTTAGAGATAGATCGATAGATAAATATATAGATAGATAGTTAGAAAAATAGATAGATTGATACATAGAAAGATAGATAGACACATAGATTGATAGATAAAAAGATAGATAGAGAGATAGATGGGTACATTTACAATAAGATAGATAGATAAATAAAATGATAAATAGATAGATTGATAGAAAGATAGAAAGATAGACAAATTAATAGACAAAAAGATAGACAAATAGATAGATAGAAACATATACCTATAGAATGACGGATAGATATATATATATATATATATAGAGAAAAATATAGATAGACAATTAGATAGTCGCATATATAGACATATAGATAAATAGATAGATTGATTGATAAAAACATAGGTAGAGAGATAGATCGATTGATAGATAGAAAGATTAATAGACAGATAAATAGATTTGTAGATAGATTGATACACAGTTGGATATACAAATTGATAGAGAGATCAAGATATATATAGCTAAGACAAATTAAAAGACAGATAGATTTATATATAGATAGGTAGATATATAGATAGATAGATAGACAAATAGATAGATAGACAAATAGATAGATAGACAAATATATAGCTAGATAAATATAAAAATATATAAACAGATAGATACTTTTTTTGACAAATAGATAGAAAGAAAAATAGACAAATATATCGATATATAGATAGATATATAGATAGATATATAGATAGATTTATAGATAAATAGATAGATAGACATATAAATAGACAGATAATATATAAATAGATAGATAGACAAATTTATAGATAGATAGATAGATATACAGATAGATAGACAGAGAATATATAAATAGATAGACAGATATATAGTCAGATAGATAGAAAATGATAGACATATAGATATACTTATAGATAAGCAAATAGATACGTAGATAGACAAATAGATAGATAGTTAGATATATAAATAGATTAATAGATAGAATGATAGATAGTTAAACAGATAGATAGTCAAACAAATAGTTATGAAAAATAGACAATCAGGTAGATAGATAGTTTGGAAGATATTCATTAAGGGAAAAAGTTAGACAACCAGACATATAAACATATAGATAGGCAGAAAAAGAGACAAACATATAAAAATAGAGACAAATAAATTTATAGATAGATAAATAGTTCTATAGACAGATTGATTAACAAATAGATAGACAAATAGCTAGATTGATTAATAATTAGATTGAAAGATAGAAAGATTGATAAATAGATAGATAGATTGATTGATAGAAAAATAAATAGACAGATAGATATACAGATAGATAAATAGAAAGATAGATAGATGGGCAGATAGATAGACAGATAAATAGACAAAAAGTTATACAGAAAGATTGAAAAATTGATATACAGAAAGATAAATAGACAAATAGACATGTAGATAGATAGATATATAAATAGATACACATACATACATATATATAAATAAATATATAGATAAATAGATAGACAGAGAAATAGATAGATAAATAGAATGATATATAGATTTACAAATAGATAGATACATAGACAAATAGATAGACATATAGATAGAAACATAGATTGATACATAAATAATCAGATAGATAGATTTATTGATTGATAAAGAGTCACATAAATAGATAGTTAGATTGATTTATTGACATATTAATAGATAGATTAAGAGTCAAAATGATAGATAGAGTGATAAACAGATTGATGCATAGTTTCATATACAAATTTGATAGAGAGATTGATATACATATAGATAGACAAATTGTAAGATAGATACATAAATATATTTTTAGATAGAAAGAAAGAATGATAGATAGATAGTTGATAGAATGATACAAAGACAAACAAATAGATAGATAAATAGATAGGTAGAAAGATAGATATATATATATATATATATAGACAAATAGATAGAAAAATAGATAGACAAATAATTACTCAAATAGATACACAAATAGATAGATAGATAGACAAATAATTACAAAGATATATAGATAGATAGATAATCATATAGATTGATAGATCGATAGATATCTACTTATAGAGAGAAAGGTATATATATAGATAGATAAATACATAGATATATAAACAGATAGAAATAAAGATAAATAGATAGACAAATAGTCAGACATCCAAATAAATAGATAGATAGACAAATAGATAGATAGTTAGATAGGCAGACATACAGATATATATATATATATATATATATGGATAAATTGATAGATAGATAGATATATAAATAAATAGATAGATATAAACAAATAGTCAGGTAGATAGGTAGATAGATAGATAGGTAGAAAAATTGACAGATAGATAAATAAATTAATAGACACATAAATAGATACAGAAATAGTTTGATAGACAAATTGATAGATAGATTGATAGAGAAATAGGTTGATTTTTTGATAAATAAATTGATAGGTAGAACTATATAAAGATAGACATATAGATAAAAAGATAGATAGAAAATTTGATAGATAGATAGATATATAAATAGAAAGATAGATTGATAGATAGCCATATAGATAGAGAGAAAGATATATGAAAGATAGACAAATCGATAGATAGAAAGATTTATAGATAGATAGATAGATAGACAACAAATAGATAAATAGATAGACAGATAGATATATAGATAGATAGATTGATTGATAATTAGATACATAGATAGATAGTTAGATAGACATACAAATAGATATATAGATAGATAGATAGATAGACAGATAGACAAATAGATAGATAAATAGATAGATAATTAGATAAATAGATAAATAGATAGATAGATAGATAGACACATAGAATACATATAGATAGATAGATAGTAAGACAGATAAATAGATTTATTGTTTGATTGGAAAATTAATACATTGATTAATAGATAGATTTATAGATAGGTTGATAGACAGATTGATACACAATTTGATATAATAATTGATAGAGAGATTGATAAATAGAAAGATATATAGATTGAAAGAGAGGTAGATAGATAGTTTGCTAGATAGATTGATAGACAAATAGACACATAGATAAGTAGATAGATATTTAGATGAATAGATAGACAAATTTTTAGAAAGATAGAAAGACTGATAGATAGACAGATAGATAGATAAGATAGATAGCTAGTTAGAATGATAGATAGATAAATAGATAGATATACAAATAGATAGTCAAATCGACAGATAAATAGATACATAGATAGACATATAACTAGATATATAGATAGATGGATAAAAAGACATAAAGATAGATAGATATATCAATTGACAGATAAATATATAGAAAGACAGATAGATAGACAGATAAATATTTAGTTAGATTGATAGATAGATAGTCACATATATAGAAAGATCGATAGACAAATACATAGATAGATACATCAACAAATAGGTAGATAGATTGCCCGATAAATAGATAGAATGATTGATTAATAGATAAATAGATAGATAAACATACAAATATTTATGCAGGAAAATTGTCAGGTAAATAGATAGTTAGGCAGATTGACAATTAGAAAGACTAATAGATATCAAGACAGATAGATGGATAAACAGATAGAGAACCAAACACACAGACAGATATACAGTTAGACTAACTAACAAATAGATAGATAGATAGATAGTCAGACAGATAGATAGTCAGACAGACAGATAGATAGTCAGACAGACAGACAAATAGATAAATAATTATTTTGACAAACACACTGATAGATACATTGATATACAAATAGGTAGATTAATTGATAAATAGATTGATATAATGAAAGATAGATATGTAGATAGATAAATAAATAGACAAATAGATAGATAAATAGATAGATAGATATATAGATACACATAAATAAATAGATACATAGACAGATAAATAGACACCTAGATAGTCAGATAGATAGATAGAAAGATAGATATACCGATATATAAACATATATATGGACCAATATATATTCATATTGATAGAAACATTAATAGATTGACAGATTTATAGATAGATTGATAGACAGATTGATATATAGATTAATAGAAAGATATATATAAAGATAGATAGAAAAATAGATAGATAAATAGAATGAAAGAAATAAAGATAGATAGTTAGTTTGTTAGATAGATAAAAATATAGAAAGATAAATAGATAGATAGATTTATAGATAGATACATAGACAGATATATAAAGAGATAGATAGATAAATTAATAAATAGATAGATATATAGATAGACAGATAGATAGATAGATAGACAAATAGATTGATTAATTGATTGTTAGATAAATAGAATAGATAGATATATAGAAATATAGAAAAATAGATAAATAGTCAAATAGATAGATATATAGATATATAAATATATAGATATCCATATAGATAGACATACAGACAGACAGATACATATATAAATAAATAGATAGATAGACACATACACTATAAGAAATTATATATTTAGCTACGAAAATTTCCTATGCAAATAATCCATAGCTAATTTCAAGGGGATTTGCTAGAGACACATACACTATATAGATATTATTAAATGCTGACTTTAGGAATGACTGCTATTTAATTAAACCAATGGTCATTATTCTCAATTCCAGCTATTGAATTTAAAAATTTTCAAATACTAGCATTGGGAACGATGACTATTTAATTAAACTAATATCTGTCATTCACAACACTATCTTTTGAATGAGTTTATCCCTGTCTGATCATCTTCTCCCTTCCTCCATTTTCTTTTCTTCAAGTTCACCTAACCCCCTAAATTTTTCAGCCATTTATTCCACCAGTGGCCTCCTCCTCTGCACTAAACCCCACAGCTACAAACAATTTAGCTTTTGCATATTATATAGAAATCTTTATCAGTCTTTTAATTATCCACATCTCAAGTGCAAAAAATAAATTTATAGGATACATAGATTCTATTGTATCCAACTAAAAAAATTACAAAATAAATTAAAACCATATCTCAAGCTAACACACACACATGAGTTCTAATCATCCAACAAATACATAAACATGCTAAACATCAAATCATATCTATGATACAGAATTGAAAATCTTCTCCTAGGTCCCACAAAAAGAGTTGCAGGTGCCTCCAGCCTTTTTTTGTGCATAGTCAACAAATGCTTTCGCAATCTAATCTCATGTATGAACAATCTCTTGGAGATATTGGTTGTGGGAGGCATCATGCCGAATCGCTCAAACTTGATTTCACCTTGGCAACAAAATCTGTAGCCTCCTTTCTGTTTCAATCAAAATACAAAAAACATCACATGCAACAAAAAATAAATAAGCATATTTATTTAAAAGACTTGAAGATGATAAATTTAACACACACACAACTTTAGCAGGTATTGTGTCCAAGATGATCGGATAATATCTTGGATAATCAGAAGGAACCAGCACTTTTAGAGGAATTGTGTCAATATTTTGGTAGGGAAGATGATGCATCAATTTGAGTGGGTATGTAAGGTGATATGCAGGTGTGTGGGGGTATAAACATCTTGGATGAGGGGTAAAAAGTAGGCATTGTCGGCTCGAAGTGTACCTAAACCACTCTCACTATCTGAACCATGACCTAACCTACCATCTCGAGCATGACCTTTGTGATCAATTCCCACTCTCCCTCTCTCTCTACATCGAATGGGATGCATACGTGATGGTTTTGATGACAACAGAGATCTAATAAATGGTTCATGTGATGCCGAAGCTTCCTTAGTGTACCTAGCGATATGATGGTCTTCACTAATCTGGTGTAACACCGAACGAGAAATATGATGTATGTTGCATAAAGCACCAAGGGTATCAACACGAGAGTGAATGGCTATGTCAACCATAGTGGCAATCCGAGTGAACCAAAGAAAGAATTATAATTACATAATCTAATTATTAAAAATTAGGTAAAATATTTTAGAAACACATGACTCTAACTTACCAAAAGATGCATACTACTGGCTATAGGATGGAACCCCATATCATCCCTATGAAGTAATGGTGTCATAAAACATCGTGTAATACGATGATACCACTGCATGTATGGATAATGAAAGTCTATTAAACCTACCATAGGGGGTGAAGTGATAATCCTAGTCACTCGTGTCTTTTATAACTCTATGTATGTTGCATGATACATCCCCCAATCGCACTGGTATTATCCACGTACATCCATTGCATGCAACTATTGCTCGTATGAGCAAGCTGGAGGTATCTCTTAAAGCATCCCAAATTGGTGCAGGACTTTAACTAGATGATGCCACTCAACAATCTTGAAACAAATAAGCTGTGACATCATCTGCTAGATCTCTTAATCAGCAAAACAGATATATAGGAGCTGATCAAGTAACTCTCCCACATATGGTTGCCATGACACGTACATGTGAACACATAATATTAATAAATTTTATATTAATATGAATATAATTAATATAGAAGCATATAATTTTACATAAACATTACCTGATCAGGAGTATGTTCATCTAGTTGATCTCGGTTTAGGAGTACACCCAATGGGTTATGCACCCATGTCAAAGGTACTCTTCATCTACACCCTAGTGAAATAGCTAGCTCTACCTCTTGCTTTGCCAGAGATTGAGATGGTAATCCATTGCGAATAGCCTTAGGTAGGTCATCATCCCCGAAATTGACATCAACATCGTGTAAGGCATGAGCGGGTGGTGGTGCTATATTTGTGTGTGGTTGCCCAAAATTGAGTCGCCCGACGTGAAGTCTATCCCAAGACCATAGCTGAATACAAAATAATGAGAAAGTGGGTCATAATATTGTAATTTTTATATTGCATTAAGAAAAATATGATAAATCATCCATACATAATAACACACATTCTCATTTATTACATACCTGTATGAGTGTAATACAACTCCTAATACCATGGCTATGATTTAAGATAGCTCGGCATAACTCACAGTATGTATGTGCTAGTACTGCACCACCCCAACTATATATCACAGTATCCATCAAATCTCAAAGTAGTGAGATAAAGAACATGAGAACATGCACGCCCTTTTTGTCCACAAACAAGAAGTATCCAATAAGCACTAAGATGAGCCCACATGCACAACACTCTAATGTGACCTCATCTGCAATAGGTGGTGGGGTGTATAACTAGATACATAACCATCACAAAGAGATGGTGGCTCTTCTGATAGCATCAATGGATGGGATAACACCGAGCAACTCCACACACAACACAGCCACATCGAACACATATGTGTCAGTGACTGCTGGGTCATGGATATGAAGGCCAAGGAGGATGGCGACATCCCATAAGATAATCATCATCTCCCCTCCTAGCACATAAAATGTGTGTATCTTGGGCCACCATCTTTTGATGAGTGAGGTGATAAGTGGCCAATCGATCACAATGTGGCCCAAATGATATATACCATAAAATCCAACCCTAATCATGTATGGCTGAATCCAAATATCCATCC
This sequence comes from Sapria himalayana, assembly GCA_029783825.1. Classification (NCBI taxonomy): domain Eukaryota; kingdom Viridiplantae; phylum Streptophyta; class Magnoliopsida; order Malpighiales; family Rafflesiaceae; genus Sapria; species Sapria himalayana. Next base: position 181,311 of record JAREIK010002746.1, read on the forward strand.
TCCACATAGTCATGAAGGCTCTCATCTATTGTCGAGGCTAGAGGATCTCTTGAAGAAATAAGCAACGAAACAACCAAATTTAAAAGTGATTATGTATAAATTACATGTTAAAACTACTAATAGTAATTGCTAATTAATAAATTATGTACATGCTCTGTATCTACTAAGTGTGATTGTGTCTATCTTGCAATACCAAGATAGATGTATCCGACAGATCCACATCATGAAACCCCCTAGCCATATCTATAAGATATAACAAATCTAGAATAATTGTCAAACATGGCTGTCAATATTAATCACAATGATAATTTATAATACATACATAGAATAAGAATGTTTCATTAAATAGAATAAGACTGATACAAGACAACAACAAAATATCCAGGGCCTCATTTACAAGAAATTAATATTAATACATAAGTCTTATACCGAATAACAACAACAAAGTGAGGCCTCTTTTACAAATAAGCAACTAAACTTGATTTCTATTCTTACTAGACCACTGATTGTGACCCTCTTGTTTGCACAACCTACATTTTCTCTTAGTTTTCTCCTCCCTAATGTCCATTTTATTATGCAAATGGATTTGTTTAGGATAGCCATTGACTTTGTCATTTCATTGACCTATGAGCTATAATCATTGGACCATCATAAAAAAGTCATTCATCTTCTTTGAATATGGGATAAAACAAGATTGCCCAAGTGTCACAGTAGGACTACATAGTGTAGTAGTCTTGAACAAATAACTAAAAATCAACACATTGATGCTGACATGTTGCTATGATATGGCTACATGGAAATATAAATATCAGTGTCTTACCACATGTGCATTTCTTGTCATTTTTGTTAAGGTCTTTTGGACCTTACATGAAAATATGCCTTATATGTAATCGCAAAGAACAATTTCTATTAATTCAGCCTTACCCACATGACCTTGAATTCGAGTATCAACATATGCTGTGAACTGCTCATCTGATGCCAATCTATCAGCACCTTGTTCCCTTCTTATAGCAAAGTAACTCGTAAGGCAAGAAAATATTAACTGAACTAATATAGTGATTGGTAAGCTATGAGCCCCTTTATGTTCACTATTAAATACCTTTGACATATTGGTTGTCATTATTTCATATTCTCGACCTCCATCATGTGAAAGTACCCATAACTGAAGAGGGATCACCTCTAACCATTGTCGTGCTTTAGAATTAATTCTCTCAATTGTAGTCATATGCCTTTTAATCTTCCGTGTTGTTGTCGCAACATCTACTTTGCAGACCAAATTCTATTTATCTTTGAGCTGGTCATAAAATTGCTTGCAAGATGATGCATATAGATATTGTGATAGCAATATGGTGCATCCCAATTAAGATGATGATCACTCATAGCTGCTATAATACCTAGATGTCTATCAAATATAACACAAATCCATGTCTGTTAAGTTACTCTATTTCTGATACATGCCATGAAAATTCCCCAACTATCAATATTCTCGCCTTCTATAATAGCAAATGTCAATGGAAATAACTAATTATTTCTATCACATCTCATAGCAATCAACAATATTTGTTTATACTTCTCATACAAATGTGTACCATTAATACTTAGTATAGGATGATAATTTGTGAACCCTTCAATTGATGGCTTGAATGACCATAACACGCACTGATATGTCTCATTGTTTGACACACTATGAGAGATGGTTTTCCAAATAACAACACATCCAGGATTAGCTTATTCTATGGCCAAGAACAAATGTGGGAGATCTATATATGATTAAATAAAATCATCAAATTAGTGTCTAAATGTCTTATGCTTCCCATCCAAGGCTTTTTTATATGAAATTTTATATCTCCATTTCTCCATCATGATTGCTTGAATAGTAGTAGGGGACAATATAAATTGTGCCATAATTATAGATTCTATATGAGTAGCAACCAACTTTGACTCTAGTTGATGATGGTATTTGTTTAAACATGGATTTACACAAGTATGCGGCCCTTTATATTTATTGATCACAAATAAGTTAATATCTTTTACAACCATGGTATGAAACTTTTATTGATATTGATATACTTCAGGCCTTCTTACATCTTAAAACTAGTAATTTTTTTGAGGAGGCAATTACAACAAACTCATGGTGTACTCATATTGAGTAAATCTTTGTAGCCTTTTACAATTCAGATTTAGAATTAAAAACTTACCCAACTACAAATTCACCACTCGCACATAAAAAATTTTAAAATTCAATATCCGGCATTAAGAATGATGGCCATTTTTTTAATCAAATAGTCATCGTTCCTAATGCCAGCATTTGAAAATTTTTAAAATTCAAATGCTGGCATTGTGAATGACGACCATTGGTTTAATTAAATAGCCATCGTTCCCAATGGCGGCATTTGAAAATTTTTAAAATTCATTAGATACCATTCACAATGTTGGCCTCTAATTTTTAAAATTTAACAGCATGGCAATGGCCGTCATTATGAATGACGGCCATTTCCACGATGTTTCCAGATGCACTATGTTGGTAATATTTTTCAAACTAGCATTATATTTTATATTTTTTATTTAAAATGCATTATTTCCATACAAAACATCATAAATTAGATTATAGATATTTAAATATTAGAAATAGGTTTATGAACCTCTATGTACAAGACCATAAACCATGAAAAACAATTTAACACCTCAACTTCCATTAAAGTTCGCATACATACATCATAAATACCAAGCTTAATTGAGAAAAAATTGATATTAGTTTTATATATCATTTTTATGAATGCTAGCTGATCATAAATAATGCATGGGATGAAATGTCAGTATTATCTTAAATCTTATTGTTTAAATTATAGTTTAACACAAAATGTTTTATTTATTTATGAACAATTTAATTAAAAGCAAATCATATATTTTCTGGTCTATGATTCATAAGAGTTTACAAGTGATGAAAGTTTTGACTATTTATTGTGCTTGTGTTAGAAATGCTATTTTGGGTTAAGCCAAAATATTTATTTGTTTAATTAGCAATTAAGTAAGGCAAAACTAATATCTCAAAGAGTTTGGTTGATCATATTGATTTAGTAAGGCCAAAAATACTCAACCTAGATCTTTGTTGCTTAGTTTGCAAGTGAATACCAACTCAGGTTGTGCTACTTGAATTGTCAAGTTGACTTTGTTTAATGTTAAAATATCATAAATTTTTATTTTATCAAGAGATAAAATCTAAAAATTATATTTTAAAAATTATAAAAATTATTAATAATTTGCTTAAAACTTATATCCAACTCAAATTAGAATACTCATATAATCAAGAATATTCATAATTAGTCAAATAATTGTTGAGTTTTGCTATTCTTTCACACATTCAAATAAATATATGTGTAAGTTAGAGAATAGTGATGTGCAATATGATGATATACTAAAGCTTGTTTCTCATGCTACACAAATCAATTAATTCGCTATTTGAAAACTTTACAAAAAATACAGTATATTTTAAATTATTTTAAAGTTTTAAAATATAATAAATTATAATTAACAGTCAAATTATAAAAAATTAAAATTTACACCAATTAACAATCCAAATTATAAGATTTTAAAATTTACTTTCAATTAAGAGTCCAAATTAAAATAAATTACAAGTCCATGCTAACAAATAAATAAGAATTAAAACACATGAGTGTTCTATTTGTGTTTATTGTATAATAGTGATAAAATCAAATTCATTAAATTTGATATTGTTCATGTTTTTTACAACCTCCTTAATTTTGATAAAATTAAAGAAAAAATTAATGTTTTCCATGTAAACAAAACCATCTTAAATTAAATATAAAATATGAGTTACTCATGGTGATGCTGATTAGTTAACTCTTTTTTTTGCTAGTTTAATATTGTTTGAAAATATTTTGATATTGTTTTTAGATGTTATTAGATGTAGGGAAAATTATGGTATGGTGCATTAAAATAATATTTTTTAAAAAATTGCCTAATTAAGTAAATATTCATATTAAAAAATATATCAAAATAAAAGATTTCTACTTTCTCGTAAACTCAAAAAAATACTTTTATTCTTCCTGTATATTTCATGATTTGAAAAAAATAAAAAAATAAAAACAAAAAATATATTTTTAAAAACACTATAGCATGAAAGGTATATTGTTTTGGAAAATAGTATGCTCGATTTGTAAAAATATAATATTTATATAAATATTAAAAACACATAACATTATATATTAATATTTATATATTTATATAATATTATGACATTATATATAAATGTTTATACTTTAATATATATAAATGTATAGCATTATATATAAACATTGATATGTTTATATAAACATGTAAAGTTATATATAAATATTTATACATTTGTGTTGATGTTTATAAATATTTATACAACATTTACATAATACTATCCATTTATATAATTGTTTATATAACATTTATATAACATATAAAATGTTTATACATATTTATAAACATTTATATAACATGTAAATTTTTATATAACTATATAATATTTATAATGTTTATATAAATGTGATATATAAACTATATAATATTTATAAAAGTGTTACATATGTATGTGTGTGTGTGTGGGTGTGTGTGTGTGGGTGTGTGTGTGTAATATTTATAAAAATATTGTAAACACAACATTATATCTATTCACTTAAACATTTATATAAAAGTTTATACATTAATATAAATGTGCAACTAAGAGAATAGTGATGTGAAATATGATGCTTTTATGCATACACAAGAGATTATCTCTATAATGTATATATGAAATGAAAAAATGATATATCATAGAGAAATATTAGTAGTTATACCTATGAATGAAGCCGATAGTATTATTGGGTATTGAGTGAGATAATTCAATTATCATTGTCATTTAGGAGTCATTATAGAGCTCCTCTATCGTGATGTTTACTTTAAAAGTGTAAACAAATCTCTTTTAAAATTTTGTTGTTGATACTTCTCATTTGTTATGTACTATAGTTTTCAAAACTCATTTTTTTACTTAGATGTATGATTTTTAATTCGGAAGTTAATAATCATTGTATAGGAAATTATTATTTTCTTAATATTTTGTTCTCGTTTTTTAAAAATATTGAAATAGCTACTAAAAAATTATCTAAAATAATTTGTTATTAAAAATATACAAGTTGAAATTTGGTTGCTTTAGTTTTTTTTTTATTTTTGGATTTATGTGTAGTCTTATTTTTTTGAGTTATATTTTTAAGTAATTACTTTTAAATTTTATTTTTTTGGATAATGTTAATATTATATATTTTTATTTTTATGGTCTGATATATTATTAGTTATTTGAATATTATTGATATGTTACTTATTCATTATTTACTTGGTTATTAATTTTTTGTTTTATTGAGAGGTTATAAATTTTGTATGATTATATATTTTTACAATTTATCAATGGTTATATAAAATAATATATTTTTTAATAAATGAAATAATATGAAAATTTAATTACGAATTAATAATGTTCATGGTTATTAGTAATATTATTTATTTTCTCCATTGTTATAACCATAAATTAGTTTTTTTTATTTCTGAAATTTATTTAATTAATTTATAAATAATATTATAAAAAATAACCATACAAATTTCATATACTATTAACCATAAATTTATTTATTTATGAAATAATATAATTAATGGTTAAATATAATATAATTTTGTTTTCTAATATTTTGTATCTCTGACCCATCTTTCCCCCATCTGGCCTTCTCTACGTAATTAGGGCAGTTCACTTCCTGAAAAACCTTCGACCATTAGAACACACTACCATTCCAACATTATTTTCAAGAACCATATCAAACAAAGAACTTCTCTCAAAACACATAGTCATCGCAGCATTATTTCAAAAAATCATATCAAACAAAGAACATTTCTCCCTCTCTCTGCATGTTTTTTTTGTTTATCATCATTATAATTTAATGAGAAATTAAAAATGAGTATTTCAAATTTAAAATCGGTAGTGAGCTAAATTGTGCTTTTTTGTTGAGTTCTTGTGTATAACTGATAAATTGGTAGTATGAACTTTTTCTTTTAAAGATTATTTTTTTTAAGTTTTATGGATTTCAAATCAACCAAAAAGTATGCTAGCTCTAAAATTCGAAGAATAGTAAAAGAGGACGAAGAAAATAATAACAAGAGGAGGAGAAGAGAAAGGTACTGTAATTTTTAAAATTAAATTATATCTTATATTTTAATTTTTGGTTTTTTATATTTTAAAAAGTTTTGTCTTGTAGAGACGATGGATATGAAGAACCTGTGGAAATTTATCTATTAGATAGGTTTCTATGGTTATAGTGTGAAACTCTTAAATTTTTCTCAAAGAAGAAGGTAAAACTTAACCATAACCTTTAATTTTGATGTCATTGCTAATGTTGACAGTTTGTTGAGGTTGTAATTTTTGTTGGTGGATGTTTATGAAATAATTCTATTTAGCTTTTTTTTCTTAATAAATCATTTTTTCTGGTCTTTAATTAGGTACCCAATAAATTCCATAGTTATTCTATTCTATTATGATTCTAGATGCTTTCATTAATTTAATTGGCCCAATATTAATTTTTGTTTAATAGTACTATTGAAAAAAATTCACTACACTAAGTCTTTATTATATCTATCTAATATTGGCATATATAATCAAATCACACTTGATGGAGAAATGGGGGAGGTGTAAAGACTAAAAACCCATGTCAAACTATACATTATTGTAAGCAGGGGAACAAACATTGTATAGAATTTTCTCAATGTGTTTTCTTAGAAACCATGCATTCTCAAAGCACACTGGCCATGCATGGTGACCTATTTCATGTATACAATTATAAAAAGTAATTATTCCATCATTATATATGGTTCACATGAGTAATATGATAGATAATTTGATTAGTAATAGAGTACACCCTTTTGTTTTTAAAAAATGTGCATATAGTATATATATCCAAAGTAATAGACATGTGGTGCGTGTTAAGTTGCTTATATAGTTCAATCTATGTTTGCTTTACATGCACATTATTTATTGTTTACAATGAAACATGTGCACTAATATGCTTCTGTGCACAAAAAACTTACCAATTTCTTTGTCACACATACAAAAAATTAGAAATTATCAAAAATAATAGTGTAGAACTAAATGAAAAAAAAATCAAACAAGATGAAACACGTGATTTAATAATGACTTTCAAATATTTGACTATGATCTAATGTTGATTCTGAGATTATTACAGAGAATCAATATATCGAAGAAAAGTTTTTTAATTAAAATTGTTTATTGGATCTAAATCTCCAAATGAAGAAATATCCTTAATATTGGTGTAATATTTTATTTTTAATATTATTCTAGTAGTATAATTTTTGTTAAATTAAACAATTAGCAATAAAAAAATAATGATAAACAAAAATCAAAAATTCTCATTAATGCATAATATGAAACTCTTAATATATGATACTCTTGATATAGCATATGTTTTCCTTTTATTTTCTTTTTTCTTTTCAGCTATTTTAGATTTAGCATATGTTAGTAAATATTTTTGTGCATTTGATGATACTCTTGATATATGACACACACACACACACACAAATATGTATTTATAGTTTTTTGTTTGAATTTATGTGTATCATTGTATTTTTTGCCATTTATATATCTGCAATCTTTTGTTTTGGTGTAACATTATAATATGAGTATATTAAATGATTTTATAATCTTTTTTTCAATTATATCCATGTTATTGTTTGATGAAATTAATTGACCTATTTTATAATATTTTAAAAAAAGTGATGTGCCCATTTGGTTTATTTGCTCATTGACAATTTGGGCATTATGAAAAATAGCCCTCTTGAGCTGCACATTGCCAAAATGTATATTCTCTTTAATCTTTTCTTTGATAAAATAATATTTTTATGTGATTAGACTGCTAATAAAAGATTAGAATGAAAATTGCATATTATGTGAGCTAACAACCATCATAGAAAATGAAATTTGGCATTTCAATACAAAAAATTAATTTCTCAATTAAATATATAATTGGTAAAGTATATAAGTGATAGTCATATCTATAATTTTTGCTAAATTAATAAGTTGTCATCCTTCTGATCCTTTAAGTTTGAATTGATGTGTATGTAAATAATCTTGAACTAAATTACTTAAATATTAGGATAAATTTCTATTACACTGCTATTTTTTTTGGTAGGTCTTTAATTCATAAGATTGTGTGTCCTTAGGCTGTTACTTTAATTAACTATTTATTTATGCATTTATTTGGCTTTACTCTTTGTATTTCAGTCATGTGTCTCTATAATATAAAGATATAGTTTTACTAGATTATATTCATTCATTTCTAATCTTTATCTTGTTAGTAACCTTAATGTAGGATGTGACTGGATTACTAAGAGCATTGTAGTCAACTAGTTTTGCTTAATTCTCATTCTTCTTAGCTTAGTTAGTTTACTTTAGCAAATTGTATTTTGATTATAGTTTTCCACAAAATATGTTAATGATAATTACTGTAATTATTCGTATCTCTAATCAGCCCATATTTGTAATGCTAGGAATCTATAATTGCAGGCTTCTTCACATATATGTTTTCTAGTTTAATACTTTGTATGATATGTTTTCTAGTCCATATCTATTATTGTCCATGTCTGAATTCTTCATTAATTGATTTACCAAAAGTTCTTTGAATTGGATCTTCATTCCCTTTATTTTTTTCTATCTTATTTATTTTTAAATTCAAAGATTGAGTTGAATCATAGTTAGAATTTTGATTTTTGATCTTCATTGAGAAGTGAGAAGCTTACTCCTTCACACTTGCAAATCTTTTCTTTTTTGCATCCCTCTCTTGCACTACAAGAAAAATCCCACATAGTTAGGGATAATTCCTTAGTTAAATGGAGATTTTCTATCGCTAGATGGGATATAGCGACAGATTAACGATAGAAGTTTTCCCAATCTAAAGTGCTCATCGCTAAAAATTAGCGAGGAAAAGAATCTGTTGCTATAATATTTTAGAGACAGAAATATTCCTAGCTAAAATAATAATTTCCCTAGCTAAATTAATAAGCTAGAGTTACCATCGCCAAACGGATATAAAAATGGAAACTTTCCCAATATAAAGTGTTCGTCTCTAAATATTAGTAAGGAAAATAGTCCCTAGCAAAATAAATTTAGCAATGGAAAAAACCCTAGCTAAAATAATAATTTCTCTATCTAAAATAGTAAGGTAAAAATTCCTAGCTAAATTTGTAAGGGAAAATTCCTTAGCTATTATCATTCCAAAACTATTTTCAGAATTTTATTTTTTTTTTTCAAATTATTTAATTAAATAATTTAATATTTTTATATTAAATTGAATTAAAACATAAACTATAAATGATATTTTATAATAAATAAAAAATAAAATCATTTAAGAAATTATTATGATTCAATATTTTACATAATTCAACAAAATATTATTACAACATATTCATTAATTTATCTATAGACAGTGCATAAAGTATAATCTATCTGTGCATTGACGTTGCTTTCTCTCTCTCATCTCCTCCGATCACCATATTTCTACTATGACAAAGATGTCCGAGTCACGGTGCATCATGTCTAGTAAAACATCTCTTTACTTTAAAAAGCTTCGTTCGGGGAATAATGCGTACCATATCTGTACGAAATATAAACTAGCCAATCAAATCAAAATAAATAAATAAATAATATATGTTTTGATAAATATATAATACTACAATATAGATGTACATATATACTACAATGTATATGTACATATATACTAGCATTTGACTAGCTACATATATTACTACAATATATGTAGATATAAACTACAGTATTATATGTACATATATTCTGTGTACATATATATTGTAGTGTATATGTATACACTAGTATATATGTACATGTACATATATACTGGTATATATATATACAAGTATTTATATGTACATATATACTCAGTATATGTACATATACACTACAATATATATGTACATATATATGTGTATACATATACAGTGTAGTGTATATGTATACACTGGTATATTTGTATATGAATATATATACTTGTATATATGTACATATATACTTAGTATATGTACATATACACTACAGTGTAAATGTACATATATGTGTATACATTTACACTTTAGTATATATGTACATATATAAGTACATGTATGTACATATACACTACAGTGTATATGTACAAGTATGTACATATATACTATTAAATTATTGTACATATATACATGTATATATGTACATATACATTGTAGTATATATGTACATATATACTAGTGTATACATATAAACTGCAGAAGTATGTATGTACATATACATTATAGTGTATATGTACATATACTTTAGTGTATATATGTACATATACTAAGCATCTATATATACATATAAATATGTATATATATTATAGTGTATATTTACATATACACATATACTGGTAATTACTTGTACATATATACTAGTATATATGTATATGTAGATATATACTAGTATATATGTACATATACATATATAGAGGTATAAACGTACCAGTATTTACATTAAAGTAAAGCGTAAACACCTATTATGGAGCATGAACATCAAACAACTATATATTCTGTAATAAGAATAAAAAAATAAACAAACACCTTAACTAGGGCTATAAAAAGCATCTTTGTTTATTTGAAATTGCACCGAACTTGGAAACACAAGGCACAAAAATTTTGCAATAAGATTGTACAGGATAAAAGTTCAATACATATACATACATATTATGCATAAAATATAATCTATCCATTAAATTGAAGTTGCTTTCTATCTCCCAGCTCCTCTGGTCACCATCTTTCTGCTACGACAAAGTTGTCCTAGTCGTGGCATGTAATATCTCATAAAAAATCCCTTCGCTTATAAAAGTTCCGTATGGGGAACAATACCGTACCATATCTGTATAAAATTTAAACTAGTCATTCAAATCAAAATAAATAAATTAATAAAGTTATGTTTTTATAAATATTTAATACAATAGTATATATGTACATATATACTAGCATTTCACTAGTTACATATATTACTATAGTATATGTACATATATACTATAATATTATATGTACATATATACTAAGTACATATATACTCAGTATACATGTACATATAATGATGTAGTATTATTTGTACATATATTGCAGTATGTATGTAGATATACTGTCATCATTTCACTTGGTTCTTGTGTTCTCCTCATTCTTACCTTTTTGTGTGGCTTTGATTGGTGCACTGGAAGAGACATGCTCCCTTCATCTAGCAATAGCATGATATCCTTTTACCTTTTAAGGTAGCTGGACTAGGTATTGAAATGTCTTGCCACACAGGAAGGTCAAAGTCGAGCATTGAGCATGATTGAGATTTGGTACAATTTATAACTTCAAAACATTTATATATTTAATAGCTGGCCTAATAGTCCAAATAATTCAAATCTTTGCATGGTTTTACAATTTTAGCTAAAATTTTCTAACATATTTATTTTTTGACTTACAAAATACATACTTTATGCCTGAGAATTGCGTTGAGATCCCAATTTTTATATGATTTTCAGAAAGATGCATGTAAAGAAATTGGATGGGTAATTTGTTGACAAAAATCTCAGATGATTGCTATAAGAATCTATTATATTAATAATATTTTAGAATACTATAATAAATTTGGAAAGTTGTGTGGAATGAAAAATATTTAATTTTTTTTATTTATATCTAGCATAGTATTTTATTATGTTTTAACAAAGGATCTAATGGAGGTATGTGTGACAATTATTTCTCACCTAGTTGAGGGTTCTATGGATCTTCAACCAATTGAATATGATCATATCTATTTGGAGACCATAGGAGGTAAGAAGAAGTAGTGAGTGTACGACATCGGCTCGAAGGTAGTTGCTTTTTGTTTTAGCAATGTGCTTCTAGTTCTTCTATCACAGTAGTGGTGGATGAGGTGGTCGAACAACAAGTAATTGAAATACATGAATGTTTTGTATTTATTGAGATAGAAATGAAAGAGAAAGATCAGTAGATTATTCTTTAGAAGGAAGAAATGTAGGAAATAAAAGAAGTGAATGATGAGATGAAAGAATTAGGAATGCAATGCTGCACCATATATCCTATATGGAGTCATAGTTAGTGGCCTTGACGTGACAGAAGAATACCATGTTCCAACAGAGATACCATGTAAGAGAGGCTAGCACAAATGCACTAACTAATGATGAGGATGATTTTTTTAATTTTTAATGAATATATAACCTATGTTATGTTTTTGTTTTAAGTATGAAACTATTGTATTAGAATAAATGTTGAATAGTTTTTACTTTCTATTTTTACTCAATTTAATATAGTCTATGTTTTGAATGAAAAATAGTTAGGGATTTTTCCCTAAAAAATTTAGCTAGGGAAGTTTCTATATATATTCAGTCAAAAATATTAATTATTACTATTAATTATGATAAAAATTAGCAAGTAAAAAATATAATTAGCTAGTAAATTTTCTTTGTTCAAAAATTTGCCAGGAAGATAGTTTTTTCATTAATATTTTGTGATGAACACTTTAGCTTGGGATAATTTACATATTAACTCCATCGTTATTATATTTTAGCAACTAAATTTCATATAATAGCTATGGAAATTAACCTAGCCACCCTGGCTTTTGTTTATAGTGATAGATAGATAAATAGATAGACAGATTGATAAATAGATTCATATATAGATTGAAATAAAGATTGATAGACAAATTGATATACAAATTGGTAGACAAATTGAAAATAGTTTGAAGGACATATTGATAAACAAATTGATAGACATATATATAAATATATAAATAGATAATGGACAGATATATAAATAGATGGATAGACATTTAGATAGATAAAAAGATAGATAGATAGAAATATTGATAGATAAATAGACAAATAAATTGATAGATAGATAGACAGACAAAAAGATTTACAAACAGATAGATAGATAGATAGATAGACAAATAGATAAATAGATGGATAGAAAAATAGATAGATAGATAGACATATAGATAAATAAATAGATGGAAAGATAGATAGAGAATCAAATAGATAGACATATATATATATATATAGAAAAATATATACATAGATAGATAGACAAATAGGATAAAATATATATAGATAGATAGATAAAAAGATAGATAGACAATTAGATATAGTAATATATAGACAAATGATAGACAAATAGAAAGATAGGTATACAAACATATAATCAGATAGACAGACAATCAAGTAAACATAGCCGGGTAGATAGACAATAGCCAGAAAGACAAACAAATAGATAGGCAGACAAATAAATAGACAGATAGTCAAATAGGCAGATAGACACATAGATAGATATATAGTTTGATAGAGAGATTGAGAGACAGATAGAAAGATAGATAGAAAGACAGATAGAAAGATAGATAAAAAGATAGATTGAAAAAAAGACAGATAGATAAATACATAAATAGATATTAAGAAAGATATATAGAAAGATAAAGAGATAGATAGACATATAGATAGACAAAAAAATAGATATATAAATAGATAGATTGATAGATAGATAGATTGATACATAGAAATATTGATAGAAAGAATGATAGACTATAAAGATTAACATACAGTTTTAAAATTAGATTAATAGACAGATTGATAATCTAATTGAAAGATAGATTTATAGACAAATTGATAGATAGAAAGACAAATAGAAATATAGATAGATAAATAGATAGATAGATAGATATATATGCAAATAATATGACAGATAAATAAATAAATAGACAGAAAAATTGATAGGTAGAAAGAAAAACAAACAGACACATAGATAGATAGATAGGCACATAGATAGATAGACAGATAGATAGACTGATAGATAAATAGATACATAAATAGATAGACAAAAAGATAGATAGATAGATACACTGATAGATAGACAAATAGGACATACAGATAGATAGATAGAAAGATAGATAAATAGATAGACAAATAGATTAGCACATATGCACATAGAGATAAATATATATAAACAGACAAATAGACAGACAATCAGCTTGATAGATAAACAGGCAGAGAGAGATTTATTAGACAGATAGTAGCAAGTCTAATGATAGATAGATAGACATACAAATAGATAGGGAGTTTGATATAGAGAATGATAGACAGATTGATAGACAAATAGATTGATAGATAGTTAGTTTTATAAATAGATAGATAGATAAATAGATACACACACACACACACATACATATATATAGACACATAGATAAACATAAAGATAGACTGATAAATTTTTTGATTGATAAATAGACAGATTGATAGAAAAATTGATAGACAAATTGATATGCAAATTGATAGAAAGATTGATATAAAGATTTATAGACAGATCGATTAACACAATTATAGACAAATTGATAGACTAATTTATAGACAGAATGATATAAAATTGGATAGATAGATAGATAAACATACAAATAGATAGATAGATAGATAGATAGATAGAAGGAAAGACACATCGATAGGTAAATATATATTGATTTAAAAAAGATAAATATTTAGATAAATAGATAAATAGACATAGATATGTAGACAATATGACTGAAAGAAAGAAAGATAGATAGATAGACAGATAAATATATGGACAGATAGATAAATAGATAGATAAATAGATATATAGAAATATAGATATATAGTTATACATATAGATATACATATAGATAGATAAATAGATAGATAAATAGATATATAGAAAGATAGATATATAGTTATACATATAGATATACATATAGATAGACAGATAGATAAATAGATAGATATACATATAGATAGAAAGATATATAGAAAGATAAATAGATAAACAAATATACAGATAGATAAATAGACATATATAGATAGATAGATAGACAAATATATAGATTTTTAAATGATTGATAGACAAATTGATAGATATATTGATAGACAGATTGAAAAATAAATAGATTGATTGATTGAATGATAGATAAATAGACATATTGATTGTTAGACAGATAGATAGACAAATAGATAGACAAATTGATAGAAAAATAATTATACAAATAGATAGACATATAGGAAGACATATTATAAGATAGATACATAGATAGATAAATAGACCGACAAACAGATAGATAGATAGACAGATAGATAGATATACAAAAAAATAGATAGATAGATGGATTTACAGACAGCTAGTTAGGTAAGTAGATAGTCAACTAGAAAGATAGGCAGATAGATAAATAGATAGATAAAAAACTAATAAACAAATATTTAGAAAAACAGACATACAGATAGACAAAAAAACAAATAAACAAATAGACAGAAAAAATGACACATGTATAAACACACAGATAGCAGACAGACAGACAGATAGATAGATAGTTTGATAGATAAACAATTTGACAAATATATTCATAATTAGATAGACAGATAGATATATAGATATATAGATATATAGATAGATAGACAGATAGATATATAGATAGACAAATATATAGACAAGTATATATATAGATTAATAAAAAAATTAATTGAAAGATTGTAAACAAGATTGATACACAAATAGATATATAGAAAGATAGATAAACAAATAGATATATGGAGATATAGATAGACAGATAGATAAAAAGATTGAAAGATAGATAGATTCATTATTAGAAAGATAGATAGTCAGAAAGATAGACAAACAAATAGATAGATAGATATACAGTGGTCAGACAGATATATAGATATAGATAGATAGACATATTTATAGACAGATAGAAAGATAGATAAATAGATAGAGAATGAGGTAGATAGAAAAAAAGACAGTCATATAGATAGAAAAATAGATAGATAGAGAGATAGAAAAATAGAAACACAGATAGATAGATAGAATGATACATAGATAGATAGATAAATATGTAGACTAAAAGATAAATATAAAGATAAATAGAATGATATATAGAAAGATAGACAGATAGATAGATAAAAAGAGAGATAGTCAGATAGATATATAGATAGATAGATTATATATTGAAAAATAGATAGAAAGATAGACATGGATAAACAAATAGATAGATAGATAGATTAATAGAAAGATTTAGCAAAAGATAGATAGATAGACAAAAAAATAGATAGATTGATTGATACAAAGAATGTTAGATAGATTAATAGACAAATTGAAGGATAGATTTATAGAAAGATTTATAGAAAGATTGATATACAGATTTTACAAATTGATAGATAGATTGATAGATACATAGATAGTCAGATTAATAGATAGACAGAAAAAAAAGATAGATAACATACAAATATATAGATAAATTGATAGATAGATATATAGATTGGCATATAGAGAGACAAATAGATAATTAGATTTTTAGATAGAAAGATAGAATGATATATAGACAGATAGATTGATTGATAAATTGATAGATATATAGATAGATGATAGACAAATATATAAATAGATAATTAACTAGATAGATAGACAAATAGATATATAAATAGATTAATAGATAGAATAATAGATAGATAGATATATTGTATGATTGACAAATAGATAGATAGATGGATAGACATATAGATAAAAAAATAAATAGATAAACATATAGATATATAGAATGATAGATTGATATATTGATATATTGACATAAAATTCGTAGATAGATACATAGATAGATTGATTGATATAAAGATAGCTAGACAGATTTATAGACAGACAGAAAGTTTTATAAATATATAGATAGATAGATAGAGTGATAGATAGATAGAAGGATAGACAAATCTATAAACAAATAGATAGACGAAAAGTAATATAGATAGAAAGACAAATATTTAGATAGATATATAGATGTACAGATAGATAAGCACATAAATAGATAGATAGATAGATAGATAAATAGATAGATAGATAGATAAAACATAAATAGAATGACAGATAGATACATATATATATAGATAGATAGAAATTTAGATAGATAGATAAATAGATAGAAAGATAAATAAATAAATAAACAGATGGTTTGTATCATTGGTAGATAGATAGTTTGGTAAAAAGATTTATAAACAAATAGATAGACATATAGAAAATCAAATATATAGATAGATAGATATTCAAATAATTAGAAAAAGAAAGATAGATAGATTGATAGATAAAAAGTTAGAAAGATAAAAAGATATATAGAAAGATACATAGATAGATAGACAGATTTATAGATAGATTGATATATAATTTTAAAAATAGATCGATAGATTGATAGATACATAGACAGATTGATAGATAAATAGATATATTTGATTGATAGACATATAGATAGACAAATAGATAGATAGACAGATCGAAAGACAAATATATTGAAAGATGGACATATAGATAGATGGATCGATAGATAAACAGATAGATAGATAGGTAGATAGATTGACAGATTGATAAATAGATAGATAGACAGACAGACACATAGATAGATATATAGATAGATAGATAGATATATTGATAGACTAATAGATAGAAAGATAGATTAATAAATAGACAGACATATAGATAGATAGATTGATTAATAGACTAGCACATATAAATATAAAAAGATTAACAAATAGAAATAAAGAAAGAAAGATAATAGGAAAATAGTTAGATTGTTAGATAGATAGCGAGATAAATTAAAAGATAGTTATATAGATAGATAGAAAATAAATATATAAATAGATAGATAGATAGATTGATTGACATATATACAGATATATAAAAAGATTATTTTACAATTAGATAGACAGACAGATATATATATATAGACATACAATCAGATAGACTAATTAATAGACAAATAAATGAATAGACAGATAGGGAAAGTGATAAACAAACATATTGACATACAAATAGACAAACAAATAGACAGGCAGATATACATACATATATATAGATAGATAGACAATTTGGCAGCACATTGACAGACAAATAGATAGATACATAGAAAGATAGTAAGATCGATATACATATAGATAGATAGACAAATAGATAGACAGTTTGATAGACAAATTGCTAGAAAAATTTATAGAAATATTGATAGATTGATTGATAGCCAGATTGATAAATAGATTAATATATAAAATTAGAGATAGATAGATATACAGATAGATCGATAGATAGATTTAGAGATTTATAGGCAAATAGATTCTTTGATAGATACACACACATATATATATATATATATATATATATATATATATAGACAAATAGATAAATAAATACAAAGATAGATAAATAGATAGACAAATAGATAGAAGATAGATAGATGCATAGACAGATAGATAGACAAATAGATAGATATATAAAAAATAGATAGATAGACAAATAAATAAATAGAAAGATAGAAAATTGATAGATAGAGGGATAGATTGATCAACATATAGATAGATAGATAGATATATAGATATATAGATATATAGATTGATAGATAGACAAAAATAAAGATAAAAAGATAGACATATATATTTGTAGAAAAATAAACATAATGATAAACATAAAGATAGACAAACTGGTAGATAGATAAATATATATTTAGATAGATAGATAGACACGTAAATAAATAAATAGATAGTCATATAAATATATAGATAGATAGTTTGAAAGATTGATAGACTAATAGATAGAAAGATAGATTAATAAATAGACAGACATATAGATAGATTGATTGATTAATAGACTAGCACATATAAATATAAAAAGATTAACAAATAGAAATAAAGAAAGATAGATAATAGGAAAATAGTTAGATTGTTAGATAGATAGCGAGATAAATTAAAAGATAGTTATATAGATAGATAGAAAATAAATATATAAATAGATAGATAGATTGATTGATTGACATATATACAGATATATAAAAAGATTATTTTACAATTAGATAGACAGACAGATATATATATATATATATATATATATATATATATATATATATATATATATATATATATATAGACAAACAACCAGATAGACTAATTAATAGACAAATAAATGAATAGACAGATAGGGAAAGTGATAAACAAACATATTGACATACAAATAGACAAACAAATAGACAGGCAGACATACATACATATATATAGATAGATAGACAATTTGGTAGCACATTGACAGACAAATAGATAGATACATAGAAAGATAGTAAGATCGATATACATATAGATAGATAGACAAATAGATAGATAAAAAATATATAGATAGATAGATAGTTTGATAGACGAATTGCTAGAAAAATTTATAGAAATATTGATAGATAGATTGATAGCCAGATTGATAAATAGATTAATATATAAAATTAGAGATAGATAGATATACAGATAGATCGATAGATAGATTTAGAGATTTATAGGCAAATAGATTCTTTGATAGATACAAACACACACACACACACACACACATATATATATATATATATATATATAGACAAATAGATAAATAAATACAAAGATAGATAGATAGATAGACAAATATATAGAAGATAGATAGATGCATAGACAGATAGATAGACAAATAGATAGATATATAAAAAATAGATAGATAGACAAATAAATAAATAGAAAGATAGAAAATTGATAGATAGAGGGATAGATTGATCAACATAACGATAGATAGATAGATATATAGATATATAGATTGATAGATAGACAAAAATAAAGATAAAAAGATAGACATATATATTTGTAGAAAAATAAACATAATGATAAACATAAAGATAGACAAACTGGTAGAGAGATAAATATATATTTAGATAGATAGATAGACACGTAAATAAATAGATAGATAGTCATATAAATATATAGATAGATAGTTTGAAAGATTGATAGACATATAGATATATAGATAGATAGATTGATTGATTGATAGATTGATTGATTTCCAAATAGATAGATAGAAAATTAGATAGATAGATACCGAGATATATAGATAATGAGACAAATAGATTAATAGTTAGATATACATAGATAAAGACAAATAGATAGATAGAAAGATTGATAAATAAATTGACATATATATAGACAAATATATAGAATGATAGATAAACTAATAAATAGATAGATAGAAAAATAGACAAATAGATAGATAGATCAATTTATAGATATACATATAGATACTAATATAGATAGATAAATAAACATATAGATAATAAGATATATAGAAAGATAGACATATAGATAGTAAGATAGATAGATATATAGATAGATTGACATATAGATAAATGGATATATTGATAGATATAAAGATACAGATAGATAGATAGATAGACAGATAGATAGATAGATATATAGATAGATAGAAAGATAAACTAATAGATAGCTTAATTAATAGACTGATTACTAAGATAGATACACAAATATATACATATATAGATAAATAGATAGATAGACAGATAGATAGAATGATAGATAGTTATATATAAAGATAGATAGCCATATAGATATACAAATATTAAGATAGATAGGTAGAAAGATAGACAAATAGACAAGGAAACAGATAGACAAACATGAGATATATAAATAGATAGTTTTATAGACTTATTGATAGACATATTAATAGACATATAGATGGATTGATTGATGAATATATTGATAGGTAGATAGATAGAAAGATATAAAGATAGACAAATAGATATATAGATCGATATATAGATAGATTAATAGACATATAGAGAGACAATTAGATAGATAGATAGATAGACCGATAGATTAAAAAAATATATAGATAGATGAATAGACATATAGATAGAAAGATAAAAACACAGATAGCGAGACAGATTAATAGATAGATTTATAATTAGATTGATAGAAAGTTTGATAGATATATTAAAAGACATATTTTATAGATAGATTTATAGAAAGATATATAGATTAATTGATTGACATATAGAAATAGAAATAATTAGACAAATAGATAGACATAAAAGACATGCATATAGATAAATAGAAAGATAGATTGATAAATAGATAGTTAGTTAGATTGATTGATTGATTGATAGATAATATATAGATTATTAGATAGATAGACATATTAATAGAGAGATAGATAATAGATAGGTAGATAGATATATAGATAAATATATTGAAAGACAGATAAACAGATTGATAGACAACTATATAGATAGATAGATTGATACATATATAGACTGAAAGATAGAGAGAAAGAAATATTGAAAGATAGATAGATTGAAAGATAGAAAGATAGAGAGATAGAATGACATAGAGAAAAAACATAGATAGAAATATAGATATACAAATAGCTAGAACATATAGATAGATAGATATATAAATTAGTATTTAGATTGATAGATATATAGATAGATAGATAAATAGAGATATAGATAGACGCATAGATAGATAGATGATAGATATATAATTAGACAGATAGATAGATAGATAGAATGACATCTAAAAAAATAAAATGATAGACATATTGATAGCCAGATTGAAAGATAGATTCTTAAATAGATTGATAGACAAATTGAAAGCTAGATGGTTAGACAGATATAATGATTAATTAATAGAAATATTGATTAACAGATAGATAGTCAGATACAAAGACAAAAAATAAATATTTAGATAACTAGATAGAAAGAATGATTGATTGACTAATACATAGACAAATAGATAGACATACATACATACAAATAGATAGATAGAAAGGTAGACATATAGATAGACAAATATAGAGCTAATTGAAAGATAGATTATAGAAAGATAGATAGACACATAGAAAGCCAAATAGTTAGATAGATATATTGACAAAAAGATAGGCATAAATATATATAGTTAGATAGATAGATAGATAAATAGATAGCCAAATAGATTGAGTGATAAATAGATAGATAGATAGACAAATTAATAGACATATAGTTATATAGATCGATAGATATAATGAGAGAGATTTATAGATAGATTGATAGAAAAATTGATAGATAGATTGATAAATATATCGATAGACAGTTTAATATAAAAATCATAGACAATATGATAGACAAATTGTTAGACAAATTGATAGACATTTCAATATATACATAGATAGATAGATATATAGATACATCGACAGATAGTTAGATAAATATATAGAAAGTAAAAGATATAGATAGATTGATAAAATGATAGTTAGATAGAAAGATAGACAAAAAGTAAAGGAGATAGTCAAACAAACGTATAGATAGATAGATATATAGTTTTTAGTCAGTTTGATAGATAAATTTGATAGACATACATATGGAATGTTTGATAAATATCTTGATAGAGAGATAGATAGAAAGATAAAAAAAATAGACAAATATATAAGCAGATTGATAATAGCTAAACATATAGATAGAAAGATAGATTGACAGATAAATAGACACATTAATAGATAGATTGATATGCAGATTGACAGACATATTGATAGATAGATTTATTAGAAATAGATAGATAGATTAATAGATATATAGATAGAAAAATAGATAAAAAATATATAGAAATATAGACAGACAGACATGTAGATAGATAAATAGATTGATTAATTTTTAGATAAATATATAGTTAGATAGATAGATAAAAAGATATATAGATATATTATTAGACACTCAGATAGATAGAAATATATATTTATAGGTAATATATAGATATATAGCTACAAAGATAGATAGATAGATAGATAGATTAATAAAAAATAGATATATAGTTAGATAGACTGATAGATACATCGATTGATAGACAAATAGATAATTGCAAAGATAGATAGAAAGATAAATAGATAGATAGAAAGATAGAAAAATAGATAGATTAACACATAACTAGAGAGAAAGAAAGAACAATAGAAAGATAGATAGATAGATGGGTAGATCGACAATTAGAGATATGATGGATAGATAGACAAATAGGTCGATAGATAGATTGACAGATAGGTAGAAAGATAGGCACATAGATAAACAAAATGATAGATTTATTGATTGATAGATAGACAAATTGATAGATAGATAGGTAGATTAATTGATAAATAGATAGATTGAAAGAATGATAAATAGATTAAAAGACAAATTGATAGGTAGATGGATAGACAAATTAATTTTCAATTGATTGACAGATAGATAAATAGTTAGAAAGACAAAAAGATAGATATATAAATAGATATTAGATAGTCGATAGACAGATAGATCGATAGATAGACAACTAGATAGACAGACAAACAGATAGATAGATAGATAGATAGACAGACAGATATACATTTAGATAGACATATATATATACATATAGATGACATATAGATAGACATATAGATAGACAAATAAATAGAAAATATATAGATAAGTTATTAGACAGATAGATAGTCAGATAGATAGAGAAATAGATAAATAGATAGATAGAAGCATAAATAGATAGACATATAGATATATAGATAGATATAGATATAAAATGTTAGATAGATAGATAGATATATTCATATATAGATAGATAGATAAACACATAGATAGAAAGATAGATAGACAAATAGATAGACCAATTGATATATAGAAAGATATTTAGATTTATACA
The DNA here is from genome assembly GCA_029783825.1 of Sapria himalayana. Classification (NCBI taxonomy): domain Eukaryota; kingdom Viridiplantae; phylum Streptophyta; class Magnoliopsida; order Malpighiales; family Rafflesiaceae; genus Sapria; species Sapria himalayana. Next base: position 204,899 of record JAREIK010002746.1, read on the forward strand.
TAGATTGATAGACAAATTGATAGATAGATAGATAGATTGATAGATTAATAGACAAATTGATAGACATATTGATTGATAAATTGTTAAATATATTAATTGTCAGATTCATATACTAATTATTACACATTTTGATAATCATTAAGTTAGACAAATTGATAGGCAGATTTATAGTCAAATAGTTAAATATTTTGATAGATAGATCGATTGTTAGATAGACAAACAGATAGATAGATAGACACATAGACAGATAGATTGATAGATAGATATATATATATATATATATATATATATATATATTAATATATATAAATTAATATATATTAATTGATAGATATATTATTAGATGGATATATAGAAAGATAGATATATAGATAGATATATTGATATGTATATTAATATATAGATAGACAGATAAATAAACAAATAGATTGATAGATTATTAGATAGATATACTAATAGATAGATAGATAGACACATAGATAGACAGATAGATAAATAGATAGATCGGTAGATAGATATATAAATAGATTTATAAATAGATAAATAGATAGATCGATAGATTCATAGATATAAAAAAAGATATATAGATAAATAGATAGGTATATCAATAGACAAAAACATAGATAAATACAATGAATAAAATATAAATAGATAGAGAGATAGATAGATAGATATATAGATAGAGAGATAGATAAACTAATAGATAGAAAGATAAATACGCATATTGATATAAAGATTGAAAGAAAGAACGATATACAGATAGATAGATAGATAGATTTATATTCAGATAGATAGTTAGATAGATAGTTAGACAAATTGATAGAATTATTGATACATAGATAGATAGACAAATAAATACATAGATTGATAAATAGATTGATAGACATATAAATAGATAGATAGATATAATAATTGACATATAGATAGATTGTCAGTCAGACAGATAGTCAGTCAGACAGATAGTCAGGTAGATAGACATTTTAGTAGATAGATAGTAAAGCAGAGAGATAAAAATCCAGACACATCGACAGACAGATGGGTAGCTAGATAGTCAGACTAATAGATAGATAGATAGATAGATAAACAAATAGAATGAGAGATAGTCAAATACACAGATAGACAGATATATATACAAATAGATAGATTGTTTTATAGATATATTGATAGACAGATTGATTGATTGATTGATAAATATATTGATAAATAGACCGATATATCGACGTTTAGATAGATAGATAGATAGACTTATAACTAGACAGATAGATAGACATAATGTTATATAGATTGATAGATAGATCAACAAATAATATATAGATAGATAGAGAGATAAACATATAGATAGACATATAGATAAAAAAATAAAAATAGATATATAGACAAATAGATAGATAGATTAATAATAAGATTGATAGACAGATAGACAGACATATTGATAGACATATAAATAGAAAGATTGATATAAAGATTGATTGATAGATAGATAAATTGATTGATGATAGAAATATAGATAGATATTTAGATAGACATATAGATAGATAGATAGATAAATAGACATATTCTTAGACCAATAGATAGATAGAAAGATATATATATTTTATTATACTGTTAGATAGATAAATAGATAAATAGATAGATAATAAATAGATAGATAGAAAGATAGATAGGCAGATAGATAGATAGATAGATAGACTAATAGATAGACAGACAGATAGATAATAGATAGATAGTCAGATAGATTGTCACATAGATAGATAGAAAAATAGATAAAATGATAAATAGATTGATAGATATATAGAAAGTTTAATAGATAGATAAATAGATAAATAGATAGATTGATAGATAGATAAATAGATAGATAGATTTACTGATAGGTAGAGAGAATTACAAAAAAAATCCCATATAACATGGGAAGATTCCCTAGCTTAATGGGGTTTTTCCGTCGCTAAAATAGATATAACGACGGATTAATGATGAAACCTTTCCCAATCTAAAGTTCTTGTCACAAGAATTAATGAGTAAATATATTCCCTACCAAAACTAGTGAGGGAAAATTCCCTAGCTAAATTAGCGAGGAAATTTCCCTAGCTAAATTAGCTATGGAAAATCCCTAGCTATTTCTTTCCAAAATTACTTTCCCATTTTTAATTTTTTATATAAAATTTAATTACATATTTTAAAATTTTTATATTAAATTTAATAAAAACAGAAACTATAAACCATTTTTAATAATTAACGAAAAATAAAATTAGTTAATAAAATATTCTTATACAATATGTTACATTGTTAAAATAGAAACATAACAAAACTTGATTACATCTTATTCTTCATCAATGTATCTAATGATAGTGAATAAAGTATAATTTATCCGTGAAATTGACGTTGCTTTCTCTCTCCCAGCTCATTAATATCTACATACTACACTAGCACCATAGCATGACCCTCCATGGCCATCTGCATTTATTCATTTAGTTCTAGTCTGCATTTCCTCTCCACCACCAACTCCTTTCTTTTATCTACCATTGCCCATTTTGTATCTAGCTGCTCTTTAATTTGTACTTTTTTTAACCTTGCGATCAGTTGCATGTATGTATGTGCCTATGTGTGTGTGTAAGCACAGAAACATGCACTTTCATGCAAACACACATACCTTCAAAGGCAATAGAAGGAAATAATCTAGGGCTTAAAAATACACTTATATGTCTTTCAGGCATGATCAGCATCTTCTAGTTCTTTGTCCTCAAGTACTCTAAACAAATAGAGAATATTGTTATACCTGCACATGGGGCATAAGATACTACATTTACAAACTAATAAAGAACACAATAATGGCATTGATAAATTGATAGACTAGCACATGCAACACCAACTACCATTTGCTAGAAATTTCACACAACTAGATAATCTTGAGCTTATTTTTAAATTACCGAATCAAGATTACACGAAGATTTTCAATGAACTGCCCATCAAAAAATTCTTATGTGTTGCCCAGTTTCATGCATCAGTCCATGGTTAATTTTAAGAAATTTAGAAAAGAATTTTGTATGGAAATAATATGTTTTAAATAAAAATTCCAAAATATGATGCTTGTTTGAAAAATATTACCAAACTAGTGCTTCTGGATATAGCATGGTAATTGCCGTCATTGTGAATGAAGGTCATTACCATGCTATTGAATTTTTAAAATGAAGACCTTCATCAATGTCTGCCTCGCTTGATGATGTCGAATTCAAGCTTCAATTTGGGTTTGACACGAGTTCCAATTTGAATTCATTTATGCTTTCAATATTGCATCTTGGCCAAATAGATTTTCCAAGTGAGCGGCCAAGTTAAGTTTGTGGTTTGATCAAGAGATGATGTAGAAATGGAAGAAAAAGAAGATGAATTTAACTTATTGGTTTTCTTTAGATTGAAATGGAGAAGCCACTTGTGGCAAGCATCCCTTGATTTGTTGAAGTTGATAGGATCACTCTAAATCGTGATTAAAGAAGAAAAACAAATCATTTAATAAGAAGAATAGGGTTTAGATACATTCAAGTATGACAAGGTCATATTTCTTATTAATAAAACAAATAGGCATTTTATCATCACCCCACATTTCATATTTATACCACTGGAGCCACGACGGCAAACTTGAGCAAGTAGAACCTACAGTAATGAACTCATGGTTTTGAAATTGAGTTTCTTTGTCAGTTTTAATGGAGCAATTGGGACTACATGTTGTGATTTTTGTAAGTAATCCAGATTCAATCTTTTGCCAGCCAAAGCCACTCTCACATGTAGATGTTTTGCTCTTACACCCATTTTTCTTCTTTTTAAAAACTTAGTCAAATGCGTGACTAGTGAGATATGAAGTGTTTATGCACACATATATACAATAGTTGACACAATGGTACCTATGAATAAGTGTGTGGGTGTATATGTTTGTGCGTGTCTTTGTGGGTGATTATTTGAGTCATTGATGATATTGTAAGTGACAGATATATCACACTAAAGTAATTTGAGAGAAAAAAATAAAAAAAAGAATTGTTTTACCCGTTGAGATTGAGACTAAGATTCAAGCTTCCAACTGGAACAGTGACTGGATAAAGTTCCCAAATAGTCTCCAGAGAGGGAAAGCCTGCTTTACACTTAATGTAAGTTTGCAATGTGGTGATTCCCATGAGCCATACTCTTCCAGCCTCGTCACCTATTCCATAGATCAATCTTTGCATCTCTGTGATAATGTACTCTGTAATGTTGTTACCTGCTTTCCAACTATAATTTGACCAGATATCAGAGACCCATTTAAGATCACTCACATATATAACAACTTCTCTACTCGAATAATCATCTATGATACACTTTAGTTACATAAATTTTTGGAAAATATCTACTTTTGAATGATTCCTTTAAAGAGAACAGAGGAAATGTTACTAATCTAACCATTTCCATTTTCTCCATCACTCCTCTCACTACGCTCTCTATATTTTGCACACACTCTCCCATAATCACTATGTTTTTTTTCTTCCTCTCCATCACCGGTAAAACCCTCATCACATCTTCAATCTTTTTCCGTGTTTCTAATGGCGAGCTTAAGTCCTTCCCTAATGGTTCAAATTGACTAAAAGAAAGAGATTGAGTAGGAGGAGATTTGGCTATGGTAAGAGGTTTTATGGCTTCTTTCAGGTATGAATTCCGGAGAACTGAAGTGATATTTGCAGTAGCAGCCAAGGTTTTGGATGTACTTCTGGAACAAATATTCACAAATATGGTTTGTTCAACCTTGTTTTTCACATGGTTGGATGCCATACACTCTCTCGTCATTCTCAATGCCTCCATTTAAAAATTTTTAAAATTTAATAGCTAGCATTCATAATGCTAGCCTTTGATTAATAAAAATTCAATAGCATGGCAATGACCATCATTCACAATGATGCAAATTGGCATGCTATTTTTCAGATGCATTAGTTTGGTAATAATATTCAAACTAGCATTATATTTTGGATTTTTTATGTAAAACATATTATTTCCATACAAAACTCATTAGAAAGTGCCAAATAAAAGAAAAATGGTAGTTGAAATGACAAGCTGTGTGGTATTAAATTTTTCCCACTGTAGGTTCATATAAAAATCCACCGAAACACGGAAATCTGAAAGAAACTAAAAAAATGAGAAAAAAAAATACAATGCATAAGAAAAGAACACAAGGTTGCTCACTTTTGTATTCCATTTCCCACTTGAGTTTTACAATGACCATCTTCCCAGTCGAGTTGTTAAGAAAAGGCTTGGGATTAATGGGGATGGTTTGCAACATTCAGCAATAAAAAAACTAATGAACTATGTTTTCATGCACGTATGCATCAGATATTTCTCTACAATTACTTAAAAATGCATTCGGTATGTATATATGCAATATACATGCATACAACATGAATATAGTATAACTATATGTGTCCAAACACACACACGCACACCCTATTTTCCTATCTTCTCATTTTTCTTTATCTTGTCCATATATTGCACCTTTCTTGTTCAACTGAATTATTGATGCTTAGAAATGGTTATTACCAAAAATCAAAAAAAAATTTAATCTTCATATCCCATGTGATCTAAAATTTATTATTATGTTTTTTGCTGAAGAAAACTGTAAGAAAATTTTTTTATGAAAAATAAATGCCAATTTGAAAGAATATTTGAAGGTTGTGAGCATAAATAGTTAATTTTGCTTCGATGCATGAGATATTAAAAGCTAGTATTATTATCATTCATGAAAGCAAAAAATATATGAATATCTCATGTACACAAAAAATTATATCAAACAAGAAAACTTGATTACTACTTCATGCAAATTTTCTTTTGAACTCTCATTATCATCATCAACAAAACTAATCTCAATACTATTGTGAACAAACATTGCTATAACCATAAGAACATGAGTTTAATCAATAAGAATACCAAATATAATTCATAAGAATGCTTGTCAAATTACCTATCATGATGTTCGAGTAGATGTCTTTCCTTCACTTCGTTGCTATTATAATAGCCCATCTAGCTTCTCTGCACAACTTCATAGTTTTGCCTTGATAAGAAGGGTCTATGCCCGATCCAAGCAACCAAATCAAATTAAAAACAAAAAAAACAAAAAGCAAAAACTTTCACAGCTAAATGGTATGCCAAGCCTGTTACGAGCTCATAGAGAAATTAACATCTCGCCTCTTGCTAGTATTTGAGGTCGTAGAGCATCAGATCAAGCTCTTAAACTCAGTATTCAGCAACATCCACACCTATGGGTCACATATTGCATTGATGTAGATGGAATCAAGGTCTAAGCCTTGTGAGCAATGATTTTAATAACACACAGTGAGTTGCAATGTTTTTTTAACATAAAGTGAGCATGTGAAGATTACCATAGCACACAATGCATGGGTAATCATGGTAGCTAATGCAAAGTGGATGGGGTTTACAGCTCTTTCAGACACCCTCCCCTAGATTTTAGCTTTCCTTGGGGTCACTTTTGATGCCATGTAAAACATTAAATCACACAACATAAAATAAATATAATACACTTGATGAATAACCTCATACAAACAATGCCCTTATATAACATGTTATTTTTATTAGGGCACCTCACAGGAATTATAACCTCTATATCACTCTCAAAGTGTACTTGTTTCTGCCAGGCATGCCTCAATCTATAAGACATGATAATTCTTCCTCCAAAAAGCTATCAATAGAACAACGTATCAATTAATATAGAGAACATGGTACCTAGCAAAACATAAGCAATATCACAAACATCATGCTCATCAATAAGATAGTTATATATAGTATATATGTACATATCATACTGTAGTGTATATGTACATATGCTGAGTATATATATACATATATACTATAGTATATATGTACATATATATTGTAGTATATATACATATATATACACTATAGAATATTTGTACATATATACTATAGTATATATACATATACACTATAGTATATATGAATGTCTTATAGATATAGAACATCAAGTATAGATATATATATATATATAGAATAGTAGGTAAAGTATTATCCCATTTATACTTCACAAAGAAGGCACAAAACATCACTATCAACATTAATAAGAAATGTGAATATTATTTAAATTTTTGAAAATATATCTAAAAACTCTTAGAAGAAAACTTGGAAGACAAGCCACGAGCAAGGCTTGGAGCATCAAAGTTTGCACCTTGCCTTCCACAACTAGAACTCTTTCCTAGTCCTATAACCCAAAAAAGGGTTGCTCTGCCTTTCCACCCCCCCCCCCCCCCCCACAACACCAAGATTCCGTGCGGCTTTCTTAGAATGTTTCTTCCCCTCTCCATGTGCTTGCACCAATAATTTTGATTGCTTAGCTTTATTGTATTAGTCCATCAACCCTATAGCTTCTGTTGTAATATGGTTCCTCTCTTGGTTCAAAGCAAGGAACATCACTTCAATGTATGCATCAATGTAACTACAGAACAATTCAATATGCTCTCCATAAAAACAATATACACTCCATAAAAACAATATACACTCCATAAAAACAATATGCACTCTTAAAAATAATATGCACTCCATAAAAACAATACACATTCAAAGAAAAAAAGAGGAACAAAACATTAAAAATTAGATGTTTTGTCTTCCCAATATTAAAAAAAAAGCAAATGGCTGCAAAATTTGCAAACTTCATATAACAAGACATCTTGACTCATGTTCTTCCCAGCTATCCCCACTCCTCTTCTTTTCATGCTAATCGGCAAGGGATACATCGATGTGCTAGTTGTGTAGCATGGGGATTGGCACCCACCACAATCCCATAGATAGCACTGCTAAGACTTGCCTGTGCAAGTGCATACTAGAATGGGAATGCCAAAGATATCCATGTCATTGCTATTGGTGACCACGTCCAAGCTTTTCTTTGGAGCTTTCAGATGTGGAATAAAAATGGAGTTTGGATCCTTCGGTTTCCTTGATTTCTCTGGTTTTGATTTTTTTGGCGGATCACTACTTTACTTTCTCTAGGATTGACTACCTTGTTCGTTAGGGCTTGGTTGATCGATCTTACAAATCCTTTCACCTCGTAGAGAATCATGTTGGTGTAAAATCTGCAATGGATGAGCTCTAGAAGTTTCTATGAGGATAGGATAAGAAGCATTTGGAGGTAACTTGTTCAGAAACTTATCTCTCTGCTTTATCCAGACATCTCTCATGTCTTGTATTGCAAGAGAAGTGTAGAAGACATCGCATTCATAGAGATGGAATGGATGTTGGCATTAATGATAAAGTTGTTAAGATCACATCCCAGTAAGAAAGGCTTCATATCATGGTTTTCCATGCTAGGTATTAGTTGTAGACCAAGATGCCACTTGAAAGATGGCTTGTAATAGCCATAGTTCCTCCTGTTCAGCCCGTCATCATCTATGAAACTACGAACATACAAGAAAAGGAGAACAATCAAAATGAATACATTTAATTGATTTTCATTAGCAATCATTATGGAATTTAAAAATTCAATAGTTTAATTCCACCGATGATTGATAAAAAGTAGTAACAGATCTGAACAGTGACAATGCAAATCTGCATGAAACAAGAGTGTAAAGAACAAATCCAAGTCTAGGTGGGATCAGAATTTTTTTGTTCATCTCACAACTTCAGAAGCTAACGTGCTATTCCCAGGACCAGGAGGACCAGCCAAGCCTTTTATATAACTATAATAGGCTAAAACTCTACCTGAAATATTCAGGTACACAAACATATTCATAGATATACAAAAATAGTAATTATAGATATGAACAAACATGAATCTGAGTTGATAGTTATACAACTTCAATAGATATCTAAAAGATGGCTAGAAATGATGATTAGAGAGAGATAGAGAGTGCAAAAATAAAATGTTCAGAAATTATAAAGATAATAGAAGCTCGGCCTCCTTTTGATCCATTTGAGATCGGTAAAGATGGGACCCATCCATAGGAAGGACCGTGGCAATGTCTAAAGGCTTTGAATCAGAATTTTTTCGTGCGTTTCACATTAGTTGTTCTGTAAAGATTCATGATTAGTTTAATCGGAAAAGCAAAGAACAAAACCAAAATAAAAAAATGATACCTCTAAAAAAATCTCATCTTGTTTAGCTATATATAGATAAAAATCAAAAATAGTTCAGAAATAATTCTGATACAAAATCATCCTCATTATTAATTGTTGTTTTTGTGCAAGCCTCTCCTGCTTGGTTTCGTAGCTGGATCTCAAAATGCTATCTATCACTTCAATGCTGCTAATTGTGACTCCATATAGGACATCTACTATTGCATTAAATTCTTAATATGTTTCATCTCATCATTCATTTCTTTCATCTCATCATTTATTTCTTTAATTTCTTGCATTTCTTCCTTCAAATGATTAATCTGCTCATCCTTATCTTCTTTCATTTTCTGCATTTCGTCCTTCAAATGAGATATTTGCTCATTCTTCTCTTTCATTTTGGTTTCCATAACTTCAAAACATTCATTTGTTTCCATTACTTATTATTCGACCACCTCATCCACCATTGCTATGATATATGAATTAGAAGCACAACTGCTACAACAAAATGGCACTTCCTTTGAGCTGATTCCATACACTCACTACTTCTTATGACCTCCTATGGTCTCCAAATAGATAGGATCATAGTCAATTGGTTGAAAATCCATAGAACCCTCAACTTGTTGAGAAGCAACTGTCACACGTTCTTCCATGAGTTCCTGTGATAAAATAGAGAAAAATACTATTCTAGATATACATAAAATAAATTTAATATTTTGCATTCCAAACAACTTTCAAAGTTTACTATAATAGTATAAAATTATATTAATATAAGAGATTCTTATAGCAATCATCTGAGACTTATTGTCAACAAATTGACTATCTACTTTTTTTACATGTATCTTCCTAAAATCTCATAAAAATTAGGATCTCGACCAAATTTTCCAGCCTAGAGTATATATTTATTAAGTCTAAAAATAACAAATGTTAAAAAATTTTAACAAAATTAATAAACCCATGCACAGATTTGATTTATTTGGACTATCAGGACAACCACTAAATAAATAAATCTTTTAAATTTTAAAATTATACCAAATATTGAGCATGTTCAATGCTCGACTTTGAACCTCCCGTGTGGCGAGACATTTATATACCTAGTCTGGCTGATCTTTAGAGATAAAATCATGTTTTTGGCTCTCTATGAGTAGGTGCCTATCTTTCTCTGTAGTAGTGTCATGGTAAAGGCTAGAGGAGTGTCTAGTGTCTCTTATTTTTAATAGCTTGCCTCATATTTGGTTTCGAGAAAAGGAAGTTCCTACCTAAAAAGGTGCCTCATAGACCCAGTTCAATGCTAGAGGTTTTTATTACTTGAGTTTTTAAGTTTTATAATTCATATATCCTGGTATGAAAATCTTTGGGTCTAACAGAAGTGTGCAAGTAGGTAGATGTTCATTTAATTTGGTAATCTATAGTAGATTTCATGATTTAACGAAGGATTTCTAGGATCAAGTATATTATGATATTGAGAAGGATCTTGAAAAATATCAAAGTACTCATTCGAATGTAATGAGTTATCAAGATGATGTACTGGATATATTGAGAAAGAATTCTAGGTCTCATCTAACAGAGAGTGAATTATTCTGTTTGCAAAAGTTAATTGAGGGCTATAATTCAATGTATGATGAGGAGAAACCCAATTTGTATGAGCATACGAATGAAATATTTAAGATGATGATCTCTAAAGAGAAGACAATTACTAAGGATTATCTCAAGATCTACCTTGATCATGTTGTCTTAGTATCACCTATTCAATATTTAGATCATTACACTATGGAGATCATTATTATTTATGTGCTAGGTTCTCTCTTCACATGTATTAATGATTACCCTGTAGTTCCCATATCAACTCTGATTGAATATCTGAAAATGTGTGTAAGATTCCAAGCCCATGTCTTGAAAGGCGCAAAAATGCGAGATAAGAAAATAGTGTCAGACAAGGCTTCTAGCTGCAATGAGAAGGCACAGCAGGTTAAGCTCTCTAACGGAAAACCTAAAAAGAAATAATATACGAAATATGTGATAGGTGTGTGTTTGGTTGAATTCTTATTGGATTGACATATGATTGAGGTTACAAGTCAATTCAATTTTTATGAATATTATGTAAAGAATAAGGATGGTAAAAAAATCTCAATCCTAGGCAATTTATATGCAATTTGCAATTTTGAGATTGACATGATTCCGATCAAACTCAATCTACTAATGGTATGTAAGCCTAAGGCTTGGAGACCCATAAGTGAGGATTTAATGCCACCTTTTTATATATCAAATTTGCATGGTGGGTACTAATCTGACCCAATAAGTGATATTTATTAGCACTTTCGCATAATTACATCCCATAACTTGACCCATTTTAATATTCATTTAAATACTGGATATACATAATTGTGCTTAGCCTTGAATAAATTACAGGAATAGGCTTTTAATATTAATAAGGATGTATTGAGCTTCATTAAAAAGAAACATCAACTCTTAGTTAAACATGGTTTACTTATGCCTGAAATTCTATCAAAAGTGAATGTTAGTAGGTCCATAGAAATAGTAAGGTATACTTATAAACAGTTTAAGAAATAGCACCAATTTCTATGTAATTATGATGATTTGGTTAATATTCTGATGGAGCATATCCAATGTGCTCGTATGAAACTTTCACAATCAAACTAGCATCAGCCTACAATTATAAATTCTATCTATCGGCCTTTGTTGACTTTCGTGGAATAATTTACCGTGCTGGGGAATTCCATTTTCATGAGCTTGATTTAGCTAGAAGTCTAATTCTTTTCTCTAGTGAGAATGCTGAAGTAAATTTATATAGAACAATAAGCAGTGTTGCTACTTTTCATTGTAAGAAGTTCATAACTTATGAGAATACTTTCTTATGGTATAAAAATAATATGGATGATAATTTATCGGATGAGGATCTCATCCAAATTGTAAAATATAATGATCTGGCTGATTCCTATCAGTTCATAAGCAAGTATTATGTCTTAAAAATAGTACTAATCTAATGCAAATTCCTATCATACAAGATACTTCAGCAAGTGCTTATCAAATTATAAGTTATATTATGCTAGATACAAAATTAGCCTCATTTACTAATCTTATACCTTTGATTGAAGATAATACTATTTTAATTAAAGATATATACAGTAATATATGCATTCCAACAGCATTATATATTAAGGTTTGAATTGAATTGGGTAGTCCCATATTAATGATTAACAAATTTATATATATCAATTTGATCAAAAGGGTAAGGATTCGAAAGATTTGATTTGGTCTCATTTTTGAAGAAATTTTATCATGAACACAATATTATGTTAAAATGTACTAAAGAACATTATTTATAATCCTAACAAATGTCAATTTTTAATCCTTACAATTATTTTATTTCATCTTCACCTTTACAAATTAGAGCAATTAGAGCTATATTGTATACATGATTAAACCATTTTAGGCATTTCACTTTTTATTTTGAATACACGTGCATATTAGTCTTTATTTTGAACAAATTATAAGTGATCATATTTTTAACCAATATCATGATGGAAATCAATAATTAAAAAAAAGAAACAAGGCTAAAGTGCGACATTGGTATAGAGAATGTACAGAAACAATTAGCTTAGTAGCAGATATAACAGATGAAGCATTTTTTATTACTACAAACCCTCTTCCAATCTCTGAGAATTTTCAAATGGCCAAATAGTTCAAGTTCTTTGGTCGTTTCTCGTTGTAGCGAGCTATCACTCAACGGCCACAGTGAGAACACTCAATAAAGGATTGAGGTCCACGCTCGTTGTTGAAATGAAATTAAAAGACAAATCATTGAATTATTAGGACTCCTTGTTTGAGCATAAAGAGTGCACATGAGCGATCATTCTCTTTTTCCTCAAAGAGAAACCTATTTAGGACCCTGATGCTGCCAATCAATTTGCAGAATTATTGATAGTGCTGGCCTGACATAATTGACACCCTTGAGATTACTCGGGAAGAAGGTGACTTGCTGGAAGGCTATTGCGATAGCATTGATTTATCTGTCATCCCCAGAGTTCAGTAAAACTAGCATGATGCAAATTGCTTCCAGTCCTTAAAGATCAGATTTTCTTCATGGGTATGCCATGACTATGATGATGCGTCAAAGCCATGCAGTATCCATGTTTCCCAAACCCTAGCAATATGTTTCTGTGGATATTTGTGAATTATGTTTCATTTTGAATATGTTGGAGTCAGAGAGAGAGGCCAATGGAGAGAGTTAGAGTCTTATAGTTTCTCTAACTATTAAGTTTATTAAGTTTTATTAGGTTTTAAAATTCCATTAATGTTTTAATTTTGAATTATCAAAATATTTAATATACAATAAATATATATAAAACATAAAGACTCATCATTTAATTTTCTTAATAAATTATTTTCAACAATTAATGTGTGTGTAGCAAGACATGAAAAACAAATACCTTTCAATTTTTAATTATCAAATTAATTAAACAATAAATATATAAATAATTTCAAAAAAATAGATGTTTGGATTTCCAAATAGAAAAAAAAAACAAATGACTACAAGATTTGTATACTTAATATGGCAAGACATACATGAAAAGATTATTGGTCATCAAGACACTTTCCTAAAAAATTATGAATACTCTTTTTGTTAAAAAAATATATAAATATATATATTTTAAGTTTATAAATTTTTTAGAATTTATATTAATTTTTATGAAGATGATATGAAATAATTCTAAAGGCATAAAATTTCATATTATTTGATATAATTTATAATTTATAAAATTCTAAAAATTACTTAAAGTGATATGATTTTTAAGAAAAATTTATATTTATTAAAGTTAATAAAGACGGAATATTAAAAGCTAATAGTATAAATTTAACTTAATTATTTAGTTCTTATAAATTTCAATAGGGGCAAACAACTCTATATTTATCTTTAAATATTAATTTCTTTTCAATTAAAGATTATGAAAAATTAGAAATTTTTTTATAATTCAAAAAATTCAAATTTTTTAGTAATTATTTTTTATAAAATTTCTTCAGGCATAAAACTATTTTTTATACTTAAAATAATATTAATATTTACTATTTTTTCATTAAATATGATATTTTTGTAAATATATTATATTTTATCATACAATAAATTATTTAATCTTTTTATTAGTAGAAATTTTAATGTATGTTCATTTTTTTAATATCTTTAAAAATTTTAATAATTATAAAATTAATTATTTAATGTTATTGTATTCTATATTAATAGTTATTGTAGACTTTATTAATAGTTATTGTAGTCTTTATTAATATTAATTTTTTTTGTATTTATATATTTTTTAAATTATTTTTTATAATAACTTATTTATAATTATAGAAGAAGAATGTGTCATTCAAGGATCACTCATCTATAGACCATGAAGTAAGTACCTTTAATATACAAAATTAAACAAAATATTAAAATAAATAATATATAAAAACAAATTAAATCATTAAAGTTTAGTGATGAAAATTATGTCCAGCCCAAAAAGCTGGGGAAAAATTGCAAGCTAAATGGATATATTTTGTGAAAAATAAAATTTAAAAGATAATCGCTTGCAATAAAATATCAAATAGTAAAAAAAATTTAAGACAACCATTTAGTGATGGATTTTGTCTCGATATAATTAGCTAGGAAAATTCCATAATGAAATCCATTGCTAAATTCCCCGCAATTATTGGTGCGTAATTTATGAAATATTAGCAATGTAATATTTTCGAACAAACATTTCCATCGCTAATCGATCACTAATCTATCGCAAATTTTAATTTAATGTAAAATCAAACATCTGTTGTTATTTCCAAGCTAATATCTCGCTAATTAGCTAGAAATTTTATTCATAGCTAAATTTTCCTAACTAAATCGCTATTTTTTTGTAGTAGAGATAGATAGAAAAGATAGATAGACAGATAGAAAGATATATTCATAGATAGATTGCTAGTTAGATAGACACATATATAGATAGATAGATAGAATGATATACAGATAATTAGAAGACAGATAGATATGCAGTTTAATAGACAGATTGATAAATATATTGATAGATAGATAAAATAGATAGACAAATTGATTGATAGATACATAAACAGATAGATAGATAGATAGAAAAATAAATAGTTAGGAAAATAAATAGAAGGATAGATAAACACATAGATAGACTAATAGATAGACAGATAGATAAATAAAAAGATAGACAGACAGACAGATAGATAGATATACAAATAGATTGATTAATAGATAGATAAATAGACAGAGTAATAGAAATATTGAAAGATGGATTGATAAATAGATTGATAAACATATAGATAGAAAGATTGATAGTTAGATTTATAAAGAAATTGATAAATAGATTGAGAAAAAGATTGATAGACTAATTGTTAGAAAGATTGAATGACAAATTGATAAACATATAGATAGATAGAAAATAGTTAGATAGATAGATCAATAAATATATAGATTAATAAAAAGATAGATAGATATATAGATAGATAGATAATAGATAGATATATAGATAGATAGATAATAGATAGATAGACTGATAGATAGACTAAAATATAGATAGATTGATTAATTAATTAATAGATAGATAGATAAATAGATAGATAAATAGATAGACAGATAAATAGATAGAAAGACAGATAGACAAACAGACAGACAAAAATATAGATAGATTGATTGATTGACAAATAGATAGACAAATAGATAGATAGATAGATAAACATATAGATAGATTGATTGATAGATTGATTGAAATATAGACATATAAATATACAAATAGATAGACAGATAAATAGATAGATAGACATATAGATAGATAGAGAAACAAAAAAAATAGATATAAAGATAGACAGGCAGACAAGCAGAAATACAAATAGATAGATAATTTGAAATATATTTTTGATAGACAAATTGATAGAAAGAAACATAAATAGATAGATTGAAAGATAGATATATAGATTATATAGATTAGATAGATATATAGGCTAGATAGATAGACAGATAGAAAGAAAGAAAGATAAATAGATATATAGTCATTGAGATAGATAAATTGATTGAGAGATAGATAAATAGAAAGCTAGATAGAAAAATACACAAATAGATAGATAGATAGGCAGATCAATAGACATATAGATAGTTAGAAAGATAGTCAGATAGATAGATACATACATAGAAAGATAAATATATGTATAAAAAATTAATATAGAGATTGATAGAATGATTGAAAGATAGATTAATAGATAGATTAATATTCAAATTGATAGATAGATGATTGACAGAGAGATAGATAGAATTATAGACAGATAGAAGATAGATAGATAGATAGATAGGAAAATAGATAGATAGATAGATTTATAGATAACAGATTATTAGACAGATATATAAAGTGATAGAAAGACTAATAGATAGATAGATAAATAGATAGATAGATAGATAGATTGATTGATTGATTTATAGATATACAGATTGATTGATTGATAGACAAATTGATAGAAAGATTGATAAACATGTTGATAGATAGATTGATACATAGATTGATAGACATATTGAATAAAAGATTGATTGACAAATTGATAGACAAATACATAGATGGATAGATGGACAGATAAACATTTAGATAGATAGACTAATATATATATATATATATATATATATATATACAAATAGATATTCAAATAGATAGATAGATAGATAGATAGATATATAGAATATTAGATAGATAACTAGCCTGATAAATAGATAGAGAGACTAAAAGATAGAGAGATAGATAGATAGTTAGATAGATAGAGAGATAAAAAGATAGATACATAGATATAAAGATAGATCGATAGATATAAAGATAGATAGACAGATAGAAATAAAAATAAATAGGTAGAGAGATAGACAAAAAGATAGATAGAAAGAGAGATAGATAGAAAAATAAAATGACAGATATATAGACAGATAGATAGAAAGATAGATAGACAGATATATAAACAGATAGATAGACTAATATATAAACAAATAGATAGCCGGATAGATAGAGAGACAGATAAATAGACAGACATATAGATAGATAGATAAATAGACTGATTGATAGACTAATAGGAAGAAAGAAAGAAAGAAAGATAGATAGATACATAGAAAAATTGATAGACAAATAGATATTCATATAGATAGACAGATTATATATAGACAGATAGATATATAGACAAATATATACACAAATAGATAGGTAGATAGATAGACTTACAGATAAACATATAGATTCACAAAAAAATACACTGATAAATAGATAGATAAATAGATATATAGATAGACAGATAAATAGATATATAGATAGAGAGACAAATAGTTAAATAGACAGACAAAAGATTAAGTAGACAAATAGACAGGCTAACAGACATTCATTCAAATAGAAACCAACCAAATAGATAGATAGATATACAAACAAGCATATATGCAGACAGACAGGTAGACAGGTTGACAAACAAACAAATAGATAGAAAGATAGATAGATTGATTGATAGCTAGATGGATAGATAGATAGATAAATAGATAGAAAATGGGTAGATAGATTCTTAGACTGATTGATAGATAGATTGATAGATTGATAAAAAAATAGACAAATAAATAGAATACTAGATATATAGATAGATAGTTAGACACATAGATATGCTTATAGATCTATAGATTGATAAATAAATAGAAAGATATATAAGAAGATAGATTGAAAATAGAAAAATAGATTGATTAATTGATAGAGA
Organism: Sapria himalayana; assembly: GCA_029783825.1. NCBI lineage: Eukaryota > Viridiplantae > Streptophyta > Magnoliopsida > Malpighiales > Rafflesiaceae > Sapria > Sapria himalayana. The sequence continues at coordinate 222,758 of JAREIK010002746.1, forward strand.
GATATATTGATAAAAAAATTGATAGACAAATTGATAGATAGATTGAGAGGCGAATTGATAAATAGATTTATACACAATTTGATAAACAGATTTATAAACATATTGATAAATAGACTCATAGAAAGATTGATAGATATATAGAAAGATAGATAGACAAATAAATAGACTTATAGATATATAGGTAGAAAGACAAACATATAGATAGATTAATAGTTATATAAATATTTAGATTATTAGAAAGATAGATTGACATATAGATAGATAGAAAGATTGATAGATAGATAGACCTATATATAGACATATAGATAGACAGATAGACAAACATATAGACAGAGACATAGATAGATAGATAAATAGATATAAAGATTAAAATATAGTATATAGAGAAATAGATAGGCATATTGATAAATAGATTAATATACACATAGATAGATATATTGATAGACAAAATTATAGATAGATAGCAAGATAGACAAATAGTTAGACAAATAGATAGACAGATAGATACACAGATAGATAGACATTTAGATAGATAGAGAGAAAGATATTTAGGTAGATATGTAGACAGATAAATATAAGATAGAAAACAAATAGACAAATAATTAAACAGATAGATAGATAAACAAATAAATAGATAGACAGATAGACAAATAGACATATAAATAGATAGAAAGATAGATAGTTTGATATTTAAATTGATAGACTGATTCATAGATAGATAGATTGATTGATTGACAAATAGACATTATATAGATAGATAGATAGATACACATATAAATAGATAGAAAAATAAAAAGATAGATAGATTGAATGACATAGAGATAGATATATAGACAAAAAGATAAATGCAAAGCTTCACAGATAAATAGATAGATAGATATAATAGATAGATAGATAGATAGATAGAATGATAGATATTTTGATAGAAGATTGTTAGACAAATTGAATGATAGATTGAAAGAAATATTGATAGATAGATTAATAGATAAATTGATAGTTAGATAGTCATATAGATAGATTAATACAAAAATTGATAGATAGTTGGATAGATAGTTATATAAATAAAATTAGATAGATAGATATAAAGACATAGATAGATAAATAGAAAGATATTATATATGGATAGATAGATAGATAGACAGATATATATATATATATATAGATTAACATATTGATAGATAATATATACACCAATAGATAGACATATAGATATATAGATAGATAGATATAGACAAATTGATAGATAGATTATTAGTCTAAAAGATAGAATGATAGATAGAAAGGTAAAAAGAAAAATAGAGAGAAAAAATAGAATGACAGATAGATAGAAAGATAGACAAATAGATAGGTAGAAAGATATATAGGCTATGAGATAAATAGACAGATAGATAGAACAAAAGATACAATGATAGATAGATAGATAGATATACTAATAAATAGAATGATATATAGTTATACAAATTATATTGACAAATTGATATAGAAAATGATAGACATATAGCTAGCCTGATAAATAGTCTAATAGATAGATAGAAAGATAAATAGATAGACAAACCAAAAGATAGATAGAAAAACACTTAGACAAAAAGAAAAAAAGACAAATTAATGCATAGTTTGATAGATACATTGATAAATAAATTCATAGATAGATAAATAGAATGATAGATAGATAGATTGAATGGAATATATAGGATATATTTATAGATAGATTGAAAGACACATATAAAAATAGATTAATAGATAGATAGATAGTTTAATAGATTGATATACATATAGATAAATAGATATATAACGGATAGATAATTAGTTAGATAGACAAATAGATAGACTGATAGATTATTATATAGATAGATATATAGATAGATAGATAGATAGACATGTAGATAGATTGATAGACATACAGACAGTCAGACAGAAAGATAGATAGATAGATAAATATATAGACAAATAGATAAACAAAAAAATAAATATTTAGATAAAAAATTAGATAGATAGATAGATCGACATATACATAGATAGATAGAAAGATAGATAAAAGATAGATAGATAGATAGGCAAATAGATAGACAAATAGATTGACAGATATAGACAGATATATAGCCAAATAGATAGACAGACAGATAGATAGATAGACAAATAGATTGATAAATATATACATTAATAGATAGACAAATAAATAGATAATTAGAGATACATATAGATAGATAGTTAGTTAGATAGATATATAAATACATAGATAGATAGAGAGATAGTGAACAAATAGATAGGCAGATACAGAGATAGATCGATAGCAGACAAATAGATAGACAAAGAGATAGTCAAGTAGACAAACAGTCCAGCATATAAACAAATATCCAAAAAGAAAAACTAACAAGAAAATAGTTAAATAGATAGATAGAATATTAGATAGTTATATAGATGGATGGACAAATAGAAAGCCTAAAAGATAGCCTTTTTGATAGAAAAATTGATAAATAGATTGATAGATAGTTAGTTTGATTGATTAATAACTAGATTGATAGACATATAGATAGATTTATAGATAGATAAATAAACAGACAAATAGAACAATAAATAGATAAATAGATTGATAAAGAGATAGATTCACATATAGATAGTTAGATAGATAGATAGACAAATAGATAGCCATATAGATAGATAGATCGATGGACAGATAGATAGACAAATTTATTGATAGATTGATAGACAAATTTATAGATAGATTGATAGATAGATTAATAAATAGATAGATAGATAAACATATTGATAAGCAAATAGATCAATAGATTGATAGACAAATGCTTGACATATAGATATACAGATAGATAGAGAGATATAATATAGATATATAAACCAATAAATAGATAGGTAGATAGATAGATAGATCGATCGATAGATAGATAGATTATAGACAAATAGATAGATAAATATACCAATAATATTGATAGATTATTACACAAATAGATAAACTGATAGATAGAGATATAAATGATAGTTTGATAGATAGATACATAGACAAATAGATTCACAGATAGATAAAGAGATAGACAGATAGATTGTCATATAGATTGGTAGATAGATAGACAAAAAGATAGAAAGAAAGAAAGTTAGATAGATATTTAGACAAATAGAGAGAGAGAGAGATATATATATATATATATATATATATATATTGTTAAACAAATAGATAGATAACCAGATATAGATACATAGATAGAAACATAGATAGAAACAAATATAGAGAGATTTATAGATAAATTTATATACAAATTGATAGATAGGTTGATAGATAGATTAACAGACAATGAAATAGGTAGATAGATAAATAGATAATTGGACAGATTAATATAGATATAGATAGACAAACATATAGATTGATGAATAGACTGATAGATTGATAGATAGATTGATCAATTGATAGAAATGATAGGTATACAGATAGATATATAGATAAATAGATAGATAGTTAAAACAGATTGAACTACATATAGATAGACACATATATAAATAGAAAGATAGATAGATAGACATATAGATAGAAAGTTATAAAGACAAATGATAAATAGATTAATAGATATATAAATAGTCAAATAGCTAGATAGATAGATAGATAAATAGAAAGAAAGACATGTATATATATATATATATTGAAAGATAGACAAATAGATGCATAGATAGTTTAACAGATAGTTAGATAGATATATAGAAAGATAGACATATATATAGACAGATAGATAGGTAGATAGATCAATAATTCTTAGATAGATAGATAGAAACGATAAATAAATAGAAAGAGATATATATATATATATATATATACATATTGATATATAGATAAATATATAGATAATAGATAGACAGATACATAGATAAACATATAGATAGATTGATATTCTAATAGTTAGAAAGATAGATAGACAATATAGATAGATAGATAAATCAATAGGTAGATAGATATATAGATAAATAGGTATATAGATAGACTAAAGAGAAAACAAACTAGATCATATAGATAGATATTCAAACAGAGAGACAATCAGGTAGATAGATAATCAGGTAGATTGAAAGTTAGGCTGACATACAGATAGCTAGTACATATGATAGATAGACACTAGACTGATAGACAGAAAGAAAGAATAGATAGATAGATAGATATGTAGATAGATATATAGCCACATATATAGACACATAGATAGACAGATAGATTGATAGATAGATAGAGAAAAAGATTTATAGATAGCCAGACAGACAGATAGATATATAGATTGATAGATAGATAAATACATTGATAGATAGATAGATAGATACATATATAACATATATAGATAGATAGATATATATATATAGATTGATTGATAGATTGATTTATATTTTGATTGATAGAAATATAGTTAGACAAATTGATAGATAGCTTGATTAAAATATTGATAGAGAAGTTGATATACAAATTGATTGATAGATTGATAGACTGATAGATAGATATATAGATAGATAGATATATAGATAGATAAATTGATATATAGATAAAAAGTAGATAGACAAATAGCTAGATAGATAGAAAGATAGTTAGACAGATAGATAGACATATAAATAAAAGAAATATTGATAGATAGATAGATAATTGAATGATTAGACAAATTGATTGAAGATTGATATATAGATGATACACAAATTGATAGACGGATTAATAGATAGATTTTTAGACAAAGAGATAGATAGATAGATAGAGATATAAATAATAGTTTGATAGACAGATATATATATATAGACAGAAAGATACATATATCTATAGACATATAGATAGAAAGATATATAGACAAATTGATAAATAGAATAATAGATAGATAAATAGTCAAATAGGTAATTAGATAGATAGACAGATATATAGATAGAAAGAATGATATATATATATATATATATATATATTAAAAGATAAATAGATAGATACATATATAGTTACACAAATAGTTAGATAGTTAGATAGAAAGATAGACATATATTATATATATATATATATATATATATATAGATAAATAGT
>JAREIK010002746.1:233403-378908 GCA_029783825.1 Sapria himalayana
AAAAAAAACAACACATGCCAAAACAAAATGATACAATCTCCAATGACCTAGATGCTAATTCAATCACAATATGCTTTCTATCTTATAAATCTAACATGCTCTCGAAGATAAATTATCATCATGTATTTCTTCTTCTGTGTGGCTTTGTACTTGGTCTCTTTATAGGTTTGGTTGCCTAAGGAATGAGGCACCTAAACACGTGTATTTATATTATTGAACATGATATGAAAGCATGGGAAATAAAAGTGATAATGCCGCCACCACCACCATCATTTTAGCTAACATGTTGGAGACTACCCCAAGACACCTGATGTTTTTTTTAAAACAAAAGTAAAAGTGTTTGGAGTGTGCCATCAATATAAGCACTACACTACATAGACTATATACAAGTGAAAAAAATACATAAATTAAAATTGTGCAATAAATATAATAATATTATATATATTCATCACGTCAAACATCATAGAAAAAAGAAATTAAGAGAGTCCAGTAGTTCTCATTAAAATCTTTGCCAACAATTGTGATGAGAATGGCTATTGCCTGGCCTAGCACATGGCGAACCTAGAATAACCTAGGTCTAAACCAGGAAAGCCAGGCATGCCCTCGTCAGGGCCTTTCCATGGTACCTTGTCCACTTCACAAGGGCCCAGCTCTGGACCTTGTACTCCTATGAGCTATGTCCCCTGGACAGTGCGTGCAGGCAGCAAGTGCTGAGCATGATGGCAGCATTATATCAATATATACATAACATAGATGTGTTAATTGTTATTTGTATATATATATACACATAATATAATTATTGTGTATTACAATATAAAAAATATATACATAATGTATATAGAATGTACATACAATGTGTATATACACTCATATTGAATATATACATATACACATTGTATATAGATAGAAATTATTGTGTAGATACATGTATACATAATGTAAATACAAATATATACATACATACCTAGTATATAAAAAATTTAAAATTATGAATTAAAAAATTATTTAATTTTAAATTATAATTAATACTTATTAAAATAAAATATGGTAACATTATCTTTCAAATAAAACTAAACATAAAAAATATTACAAATCATTAAGTCATAAAATGATAAAATTATAAAATCTTTTTAATCTAACTGTTATGATTTGTACAACTTTAAATTTTATCATATACATCATCATATGTATTTTGTTGTAATGTATGAATTTGATTTTGAAGGCTCATCTATGTATTATCTTAATCTTTCTATCATAACAAATTTTCAATAATATTGATTGTAATTTGATTTTCCTATATAAATTAATATTCACAATCATAAATATGATAGATTTTAATATGCACTAAATACAGTAAAGATCAGCAAATCACGAGACATTTTAGATATCACGAAAAAATGTTATATAATTTTTACAAACTCAATGCATCTAGATTCTTCATATCCTCTAAAAGAAGTAGAACAATAATTGATGTCAAAGTATTTTAACAGGTTATAAAGACTCATATTCGACAAACCAACCTATCACTTACCTCTAACTTATTTGAATTAAAAAGATATCATCTTCAGATACTTCATAATCATAATTTCATTAAACAAAAATACTTAATTTCTTAATATTTAAATAAATTTTTTAATTAATCATAAATTTTACTTTTTTATTCTTATATTTGATTAATCCCTAATCTAAATGTAAAAAGTTTTTATAGTTATACATATAGTAAGATACAAATATTTATATGTTATTATACATATAGTATATATAGTTATAAATATGTTATATATAGTTAAACATATAGTTATATATAGATATACTCATACAAGAAGTTATATGTAGTTATACATAAATATATACAATGTTATAAACAAATATATAGATTTACACATATATATACATATATGTATACATAATTACAAATATACTTATATTTAATTATATAGAGTTTTATATAGTTATACAAATATTTATATATAGGTATACACATATAGTTTAATAGCAGATATAACAAATGAAGAGTTTTAGATTACTACAAACCTTGTAAAATTTTAATTTAATGCAAACCATGCTAAATTCTACTTCACTAAAAACTCTATGTCATGATTTTGCAAAACTTTATGTCATAAATATATAAAACTATAAAATATTTGTATACATATACTGTAGTATATATGTATATATATACTGTTATATATGTACTTATACATATATAGCAGTATATATTATGTATATGTATATGTACATATACTATTATATGTACAAGTATTTATATGTACATAGATACTTAGTAAATGTACACATACACTATAGTGTATATGTGCATATATACGTGTATACATATACACTATAGTTTATATGTACATGTATGTACATTTACACTATAGTGTATATATGTACAAGTATGTACATATATACTAGTAAATACTTATACATATATACCAGTATATATGTATATGTACATATAATATATGTAAATATACACTACAACGTACATGTACATATATACTCAATCAAGTTCCACGTGTAAAATTACTTGGCTACTCAAAGGATGTTTTCATGTAGATATCAAGTGAATAAGCAAAGCACAAACTAGATGATAAGTAATATTAAATAGAAATGCATAATAGTCTAGAGAAGTTTATCAATCAGCCATGAAAGAAACATAATAGCGAACCTAATATTATTACAAGTTTCAATTTTATGAACATTTTTTCACCATTCATTAGTTTAATAAGGAAAAAAAAAGTAGTATGTAATGGCTATCATAAAAAGCATACTTGATTTTTGAGATAGGTTTGCATTGATCCATAGCTCCAATACCTCATTTTGAGTAGCAGCAATCTCATGATATTTGTATGATTTCATTACAAACTCATGTAGCTTTCCCTGAGTGTACCCAATGAACTGAGGATGTAAATTGTTAAACAAATTGGAGCTTATATTACTCTCATTATTATAGGAACATTGTGATATGATTACAAGTTTCAAATTTTATGAATATTTTATTAGGATTCATTACTTTTATACGGAAAAAAAAAGTAGTGTATGATAGCTATCATCCAAATCATACCTGATTTCTGAGGCTGTTTTGCAATGATCTATAGCTCCAAGTAATTATAAGTAGTTATACATAAATGTATAGAAAGTTATAAACAAATATATATATTTACATATATGTATAGATAGTTACAAATATAATTATATTTAATTATATAGAGTGTTATATAGTTATACAAATATTTATATATATTTATACACATATAGTTAAACATAATGTTGTATGTTGTTATACATGTAATTATAAATATAGTTACATGTGGTTATACATATAGTTACGAGTATAGTTATACTTATATTTATACTCGTAGGTATATATATTTTTTCTTATAATTTTATATAATTATACATATAGTTATGTATAGGTATAGATATAATAAATACATTTTTATATACTAATATATACAAATGTATATTAAATATAAGTTGTAAATTATATATTTAAATTAAGTTATGTATAAAGCTTTTATAGTTATACATATAATAAGATAGAATTATTTATAGTTATATGTTATTATAGATATAGTATATAGCTATAAATATTTTTATATAGTTATACATGAATATATAAAGTTATAAATAAATATATAAATTTACATATATGTATACATAGTTACAAATATAGTTGTATTTACTTATATAGTGTTATATATCTATACAAATATTTATATATAGTTATACAAATATTTATATATAATTATACACATATAGTTAAAAATAATGTTGTATGTTGTTACCCAAGTAACTATACATATAGTTACATGTGGTTATACATATAGTTACACATATAGTTATACTTATATTTATACATGTAGCTATATATATTTTTTCATATAAGTTTATATATGTATACATATAGTTATCTATAGGTATTATATGGTAAAATATATTTTTATATACTAATATATAAAAATGTATATTAAATATATGTTGTTAATTATATTTTTAAATTTTAGTTATGTATAATATTTTATATTATACATACAGTCAAAGATAATTATTTATAGTTATATTCTTATACCTTTGCGATCCAATGGCAAAAAGACACAAAATAGAAAACAAACAAGCTTGGCTTACAATAGATCAGTGCAAAGTAAATGAGGTCTTGTATTTAAGGTGTAATATATAAATATAAATATACTTTGAATCCCCCTAGAACTAGATGATTTCATCAACATAACTGAACAAAACTCAGACAAAGTAGGTAAAGATTAGATCCACATCCAGATATGTCAACAAAGTTTGTTTCATCCTGCTAAAATTATTTATGACTTGCTGGAAATGTAAGTGGAAAGCCAATCAAGACCTCGTAGAAGCCATCGCCAGAGGTATCATAGGTGCTCTGAATGTACCAATGGCATTGGCGAATAGAGTGAAGTCCTAGCTTGTCAGTAATTTCAGTTGCATTCATAGCATTGGGAAGATCTTGCTTATTGGCAAACACCAGCGAAACTGCATCTCGAAACTTTTCCTCGTTTAACAACCTATGCAACTTATCTCTAGCTTCAATAACACAATTTCTATCATTGTTGTCCACCAAAATATGAGAAATTGGGTATTTTGGAAGTAATCCCTAAAGAAAGGGTGAATCTTGTCTTGACCCCCAACATCCCACATAGTGAAATTGATGTTTTTGTATTCAATAGTCTGCACATTGAAGACAATAGTAGGAATTGTGGTGAAAATTTCACCAAGCTTCAACTTATACAGAATGGTTGTCTTACTGCCAGCATCAAGACCTAGCATCAAAATCCACATCTCCTTTTTGGCAAATAGCCTACTAAATAGCTTTGTGAACGTCAACACCATTTCTTTCACTAAACCGCAATCACTTTGCCATATGACAGTAAAGAGATTTGTTGAGAGAAAGAAACAAAATCAATATACCTCAAGAGATAGTCACCAGAGAGGGAGTTCACCCTCTATATGTTCTTATACCTATAGTATATATAATTAAAAATAGAGTTATATATAGTTAAACATATAATTATATGTAGATATATTCATACAAGTAGTTATACATAAATATATACAAAGTTATAAAAAAATATTTATAATTATATGATACATACATGTATACATTGATACAAATATTTATATTTAATTATATGGAGTATTACATGGTTATACAAATATTTATATAGTATACATATATAGTTATAAATATGTATGTAGTTAAAGATATAGTTATATATAACATTTTTATAGCTATACATTTAGTAAAATACAATTATATATAGTTATATATTATTATACATATGATATATTTTCTTAAAAATATAGTTATATAGAATTACACACATATATATAATATTATAAAATTAAAAAATTAGTTATATATAGTTATTAATATAGTTATTAATATAGTTATAGAAATAGTTTACTTAGTTACAAATATAGTTAAATATAATTATGAAGAGTTTTATATTGTTATACAAATATTTATAAATAGTTATCATATACTATGATAACACACACTCTCAAATGCCCAATTGAATTACACCACTATAGACAAAGAACTTGTATCAACAATATTTTCTTTTGGCAAGTTAATATCATATTTAGTGGGAACCAAAGGCATAGTATATACTAAATATTCTATAATCAAATATCTCATAGAAAAGAAAGATGTTAGGCCTAGATTGATTTGATAAATTTTACTATTACAATAGTTTGAACTAGAGATGTTAGATAAGAAATGCACATATAATCAAAATTAAAAATAGCTTATAAAAACTAGAAAAAGAAGATAAAAGAGTTGATGAAGATATTTGATAGTTTTTTTATTTGAACAAATTATAATATTGAATAAAAATGTAACTCCATGGTATGTAGTATTGAATTAACCTTATCATTGCAAGTAGTACTGTGATCAAAATTTGAGGCAAAGTGTTACAGATGGAAGATTAGTAGTATCTTGCAAAAAAGTCACTTTTTGTTCCTAATCTCACAAATTTGTGGAATATGTTAATATTTTCGTGCTCAAGTATTTTTCTTCTCAAAATTAATGTTGATATTTACATATATATGCATTAATATATATGTGCATTACACTGCCCCACAGACACACATTTATACATCCATATACATTACTATACATTATATATCAGCATACACATTTTTGTTCTTTTGTATATATTCACACATGTATCTACATTTTCAAAGTAGTGTGTATATACTTGTATGCATGCATATACTACTATACACCCACACAAACATACACATATACCTATACATAATGTATTTTTAAAGTTACACATGAAACTATTATGTGTGTGTGTGTGTGTATTAAATGTATTTAAATTTTTGATTTTGAAAATTTAATTAAAATATATTATATATTGTACACAATGTATAAAATATTGTATATTTTTAAATTTAAACAAATATTTGTGTGTGTGTGTGTGTATATGCGTGTGTGTGTGTGTGTTGTGTGTGAAGCATATTAATGTGTAAAATGAAATTATGAATTAAATATATGCTTCTATTTTATTCAAATAGTTGTTTTTTAATATTTATATTAAAATAACTATCATTATACTAATATAAATAAATGAAGTTGGCATATTTGTAAATTATTTTATTTTTACAATCATGTTAAAATTGAAAATATAGTTTAAATAGATAATATTGTTTTTGTTTTTCTATATAATTTTTTTATTAAAATATCAATGTCTATGATAAATTTTTACCTATTATTTATTGTTATTAATAAATGTTTAGAAACTTTAAAATTCAAACAAATATAATGTAGTGCATATAAATAAATGTTTTTAATGTTTCTTAAAAAATCAATTATTTCTTTAATTATGTTCATACAAAAGATTTCCATATAAATATATGAGTAAATTTTTCTACAAATTATTTTTTTTATTTTATTCAAAATATATAAATGACCATATAAATATATGAATTTGTTTTTTAAATTATTATTTTTAAATTTTTTTTTCAAATTGAATACATGACAATGTTTTATTTCTGTAATTAATAGATACATTTCAAACATTGTTTATTTATAATAAATATAACATATTGCATATTATGAGGTGCAATTTTTATTTTGTAAATAAATTTTATTTTTAAAGTTTTATCTTTGTAAAATGAAACTACATCACATATATTTTAAAAATTTTTTATAATATTTATTTCACAGACATATTGTTATTTGTTTTGAAATTTACAACATAAATTTTAACAAATGAACAATTTATTAGAAATCAAATTTAGTTAAATGATATTAAGTGAAACAAAAATGCAAACCCTAAACATATTAAAGCTTAAAGATTAATACAAACTTATAAAAATACAATAAAAATACATTTAAGGTTGAAAAAAGTAATTTTAAGTTCCTAAAATATTTTGGAAAATGATAAAGATTTATACAATATCCAAAAACATGTATGAATGAAAAGAATGATATGAATGGATATTAAGTTTCTGAAGCATGTAGTTATACATGTTGTAGATGTAGTTATATATAATGGACACCAATAAAATTTAGGGTTACTCTAATGACCTAACCTGATCTAGAATCTTATTTGGGTATGATTTCCACCTCACATTGGTCTCACTACATCCATTCTTAAGTTTGATTTGTTGGGATAATGGTAGAAAGCTTGTTCAGAGGTTTGAGGATCTAGAAAATGTCTAGTTCTTATTAAAATTATCATTTCTAATAATTTTAAAATATGAGTGTGTACTCTTGCTTTTCAGGCATTCTTTGCATGTGATTCTTATTAAAGTGAAAAAAAGTCTTGTTTTGCATTTTTTTCTTTAAATAAAACAATAATTAAAAAGGATTCTGCTGGTAGAAGCTGATGATCACTCCAATTGGGGCTCCATTTTTCAAAGCCTTCATGTTCAATACGATGGTTCGTGTTTGTGCTGAGGTGGATCATTTTCATTCTTCATCAATAAAGTATCAAGGTCTAGACTTGAGGGGTCATTATTTTTTGTTTATGTTTTTTTATCTTAGGAAGGTGTGAAACAGAAATATGGCTATGATTTTTTCACTGGTGACTAGAGGAGCTAGGGGAGAGAAAGGAATGTCAATTTCATGAATAGATTATACTTTATACAATGTCGTTAGATGTATTGATGAAGATGTAATAAAATTTTGTTATGTTTTTGTTTTAACAATGTAATATATTATCAAAAAAATTTATTAATTGCTTTTATATTTATTAATTATAAATTATGGTTTATAGTTTATGTTTTTAGTTAATTTAATATAAAAACTTAAAAATATGTAATCAATTTTTTTGTAAAAAAATAAAATAGTAAAAATAATTTTGGAATGAAAATAGCTAGGATTGTTCCCTCACTAATTTAGCTAGGGACTTTTCTGTAAATCTAAAATATGATCAAAATTAGCAAGGGAAAAAATAAATTTAGCTAGGGAATTTTACGTCGTTTAAAATTTTTGATAGGAAATTTTTTGAACATTAATTTTTTGCGATGAGCACATTAATTTTGGAAAACTTCGGTCATTAATCCATCATTATTCTTTTAGCAACAGAAATACTATTTAGCTAGAGAATATTTCAAGTTATTTGGAAATTTTTTTGTAGTGATATATATTTGACTATCTACATAATAGTATATCTATCAATCTATTTATCTATCTATTTCTCTATCTTTCTATCTGCCTATATATCTACATATCTATATATCTATCTAAAAATCTATTTTTCTATTTGTCTATCTACCTATCTATCTTTTTATCATCTATCTATCTATCTATATATATATATATATATATATCTATATATCTGTCTGTCTGTCTATATGTCAATCAATAAATCATCTATCTGTCTATCTATCTATCAATCTATTTTTTTTTGTATATTTATCTATTTGTCTTTTTGTCTGAACCTAATTACCTAATTTTATATCTTTGTAATTGTCAAACTATATATCTTTCTATCTGTATATCTTTCTACCTATCTAATTTTGTTTCAGTCCATCAGTACATTAGTCAATATATATATATATTCTATCTATTATATTTCTACTATCTATTTGTCTACCTATTTCTATATTATTTGCATATTTGTCTATATGTCTATTTGTCTATTTGTCTACATATCTATTTTACTAACTATCTACCTATTTAACTATCAATCAAATAATCAATCTAACAGTCTATCTATTTATCTATCATTATATCTATCTTCTTATCTATCTATCTATCTGTCTGTCTATCTATCTATCTATCTAGGCTATCTATCTATCTATCTTTTTGGTTATCGATTGTCTATCTATCCATATATATTACTATTGTCTATAGGTATATCTACCTTTATATCCATCTCCATATCTACCTATTTTTTTTATCTGACTAACTTTATTTTTTGTATTTGTCTATCTATCTACCTTTCTATCTACCTTTTTATCTTTCTATAAGTCTATTTGTCTGTCTATCTATCTATCTATCTATTTATCTATTTTTCTATCTATATGGCTATAATTATAGTTGTCTATCAATCATCAATCAATCAATCGATTAGCCCAATATGTATAGCTATCTATCTATCTCTCTATTTGTCTATATATCTATTTGTATAACTACCTAACTCTTAACTATCAATCAGAATATCAGTATATTAGTCCTATCTATTAACTTTCTATCAATCTTTCTTTCTTTCTATTATCTAACTATCTATCTCTCAATATGTCTATCTAGCTATCTATCAATTTGTCTATCAGACTATCTATCTATATGCTATCTATATATCTATCTTTCTACCTATCTACTTATCGGCCTAATTATTTATCTCTCTATTTTTATATATCTATTTGTGTATCTATCTATCTACCTTTTAATATGACTTTTTATCAGGCAATTTGTCTATCTATCTATCTATCTATCTATTTAACTATTTATCTATCTGACTATATTCTATCTATCTATCAGACTATATGTATACATATATATATATATATATGTGTGTGTGTGTGTGTGTGTGTCAAACTATCTATATTTTTATCTCCTTATCTTCCAATCTACTTTTTGTATATATATATACATGTTAATTTGTCATTCTGTAAATCTATCTATCTGTCAATTTGGTTAAAAATCAATCAATCTATCTATATATATATATATAATATATATATGTTAAATATGTCTAATTATCTAATTATATCTATTATCTATCTATCTCTCTAATATATATCTAACTATATATATGTCTATCTATCATTCTATATGTCTATCAATAAATTATTCTATTTGTATATCTATCTATTTGAGTATATGTTTATATGTCAATCTGTTTATTAGTTTATCTATCTATATATATGTCTATCTATCTACCCATCTATCTCCCTACCTTTCTCTATATCTATTTGTGCATTTATCTATGTGTCTATCTATCTAATTTTCTATATATCTATTTACTAACTATCTGACTATTTAACTATCAATACAACTATCACTCTAAAAGTAAATCTATGTATAGATATATCTATCTATATATCTATCTTTTATCAATCTATCCATCTCTGTCTATCTATCTATCTATCTATTTGTCTATTTGTATATATGCCTTTCTACTCATCTACCTATCTACATATTGTTGATCAGTCTATCTATCTATCTATCTAATCTTTATCTTTCTATCAGTCTATTTGTCAATCTATGTATCTATCTATCTATTTATCTATCTATATGTCTATCATTATATTTGTTGATCTGTGTATCAATCTATCTATCTATTTTCCTATCTCTATATCTATTTATCTTTCTTTCTATCTAATTGTCAATATATCTATTTTTCTAACTATCTATCTATCCAACTCTATAACTATCAATCAAACTATCAGTCTGTTTATCTATTTGTTTATCATTCTCTCTATCTATATCAACTAACTAACTAACTATTTATCTATCTATCTAACTAACTAACAACTATCTATATTTAAAATAAAAAAAAATATTTTAATGATTATAGTAATATTTTAAAAAAATATTACAAAAAGATTTAAAAATTTAGGAAAAAAAATTCAATTTTTTTAAATCTTAAAGAAAATAAATTAATATTTAAAGATAAATAGATAGAGTGTTTTAATTACTAAAAAATTTGATGATTTTAAAATAAATATCTCTTAGCGGTTATTAAAAGAACACTTCAATTGTTTTTTAGGTTTGAAAAAGAATTATTTAAAATATTACTAATTAAATTTTTTTGTCCTTAAAATACTTAAATTATTTTTTCGCCAATAAACACTTTTAAAAAGTACTACCAAACTGACCCTAAGTTAATTTTAATTCAAGTTTTGTTTGTCCCTACTCAAATATATAAGAATTAAACTAATTGAGTAAGATCTTTACTATTACTTTAATAGTCTACTTTTTATTAAAATAATAAATATAACATTTTTTATTGATCTTCTAAGCTTTAAATAATTTTTAAAATTATATAAATTATAAATTATATCAAATAATATGAAATTTTATTCCTTTATAATTATTTCATATATATCATAAAAAATAAATTGAATTATTAAAAATTACACCATTAGATAGATAGAAGATATATATATATATATATCAAATACTTATTATTATATATTATTATTAATTATTTATGAAATAATATCATTATAGTTAAAAAAATCTATTTCATTTTTTTTATTTAAATTATTTAATTTTTATAATTTTAGTTTACTTGTATATTTTTGTCTCTTTTTTTTTAAAAAAGAGACAAATTCAATCACTAATTCCGTGAAACAAATGCTAAGGAATATTCAATCACGAACATTTTTCTATCTTTCAAAAAGAAAGAGAGAGAAGCAAAACTAGACTATGTGAGCAACCAACAAATTCAACTCTTCTTGTTACCAAGTAATATTATCATTGATCTTCTCCTTCAAAATACTATATACATTTCTCTGTCTCTCTCAATTTCATTACCATTGGCAAAGTTTGGTTTATACAGAATATTTGGTTTTATTTTTTTATTTTCCTCCAATTTTTTTCTTCTTTCTTCTATTTTCACATCACTTATATGACGTTAACTCTCCGCCATTTATGAAATAGCAAATGTTTATGTGTAAACTTTGTTCTTTAACTGTTTAAAAAATTAGGGTTTTATAGATTTTAAATATAAAATGTACATTTTGTTTTCTGCTTATGTAAGTTAAGAAAGAAAATTTATGCTTAATGTTTTCTGCTTCTATAACTTAATAAAAAAATTATTTTTATGTTTTCTATTTCTATTACTAATAAAAAAGTATGTTAATGTTTTCTGCTTCTGTAACTTAAGAAAAAACAAAATCAATGTTATGGGTTCTATTTTTTTGTCTCCAAAAATATTATAAACAGATAACATTATTTAATAACTTTTATACATTTATATAATCATATGACATTATATATAAATGTCTATACTTTAATATATATAAACATATTACATTATATATAAACATTGATATGTTTATATAAACATATATTATTATATATAAATATTTATACATATGTATAAATGTTTATAAATATTTTACACCATTTACATAAAACTATCCATTTATATATTTTTTTATATAACATTTATATAATGTATAAAATATTATACATTTTTGTAAACATTCATATAACATATAAATGTATATATAATATAAAAATATTTATAATGTTTAAATAAATGTGATATATATACTATATAATATTATAAAGTGTTACAAATATAATTATATATATGTACATTTATAAAAATATTTTAAAAACAACATTATCTAAACACTTGTATATTATAAAAGTGTGAAGTTTTTTTAATGATTATTCTTTTTGATGTTTAATGGATTTCAAATACCGGAAAGTGTGCTAGCTCTTAAGTTGTTTATATATTTATTGTTTAATGCTTCCTCTTCATCGCTTATCTTATATGTAGGAGCGTTGAATTTGAGGTAACACTTTCTACCCTTACTCAGCAGAATGAAACTAAATCATTTTTAAATGTCTGTTATTTTACTTCTTCGAACCCTCTCATTCATCGTGAGTTGTGTACATGCTCATGGTGAGTTAAATTTCATTTCTCATTATTTGCTTATACGAAAACATGATATGTATTCTTTGATCGTGAATTAGAATGTCTCTATCATTCCGGACATGTTAGGATGTTAATGAGAGATTTAGAACAAAGTCAAACTCTGAACCGGCAAGCATGAAAGAGGCTGTAGGGGGTACAAGAAAGATGAGAGGTTGGCTTTGCACAACTTCACAGAGTATTGATCTTTATGTCTACCCTCGAAGCCATAAAATAATCACCATACTTGCTAAGCATAGATTTTTTAAGGGCATGACTATCAATGATAATCACCCCAATTGCTAAAGCATATGAGAGCTAGATTGTCTCGTTAAGTGATAAACCTCGCAACTCTCTTGATGCTTCTCAAAGAATAGGCAAAAGAGCTGATTAATCCCTTCATGGTGCTAGTGGAAACACTGACATCAATTCCATGAATATCCAGATGATGTAAACCTCGTTCTGATCACAACCTTTTTCTACGATAGACTATCTTTGGCTCACCAACACTCTCTCAATGACAGAAACAATCCCAAATTCTTCAATTTATGACTCTCCTCACTCCCTGCATTTGCAAGACTATGACAAGTCGAACCTACTTCAATAATTGGTAGGCAAACCATTGGAGCAGCTCCTCATGTTCATATGGCTGCCTTACTTTTCATTAGCTTATGCTGGTAGAAAACAAATGGCTGCAAATGATTACGATGATCTTCCTGACTTTGATTTTGGAACTGCTTCTGATACTTCTCTTTCTTCACGAGGCAAAATGCTGAATGCTGCGACTCGATCATAAGAAATATTCTGTTGCTGAATTTTATAATCTTGATTGTTCATTGACCAAGTCCTTGACACCATTCAAGTCAATGGAAACTCCTCAAAGTGTGACATATTAATTTTGCTTTGAAAGGTTTCCTCCGCTTGCACTACAAGAAAAATCCCATATAGTTAGGGACAATTCCATAGCAAATGAGTATTTTCCGTCTCTAAACAGGATATTGCGATTGATTACCGATGGATCAGTTTCCTATCTAAAGTGCTTCTTGCTAGATTTTAGTGACAGAAGTGTTCCTAGCTAAAAAGTTAGCGACAGAAAAATTCCTTGCTAAAAAGAAAAATTCATAGCTAATTTAGAAAGATAAATGAGATATTCCGTCACTAAACAAAAATAACGAGGATGGTTCCCGAGCTAAAGTGCTGGTCTATAAATTTTAGCGACGGATATAGTCCCTAGCAAATAAATTTAGCGATGGAATATCCATTGCTAAATTTAATATTTCCCTAGCTAAATTAGCTAGGGAAAATTCCCTAGCTAATTTAGTAAGGGATTTTTCCCTTGCTAATTTATCAAGGGAATTTTCCCTAGCCATTATATTTTCAAAAAAAATTCAGAATTTAAAATTATAAAATTTTTTAATTTAAATAATTAAATATTTTTAATATCAATTGAATAAAAATTGAAACTATAAATAATGTATAATAAACAAAAAATAAATCATTTAAAATCTTTATGTAAATTCAATATTGTACATAATTGAAACAAAAAAATAAAACACTTTTATTTGATCTTTTTCATCAATGTATCTGCCGATAGTACATAAAGTATGACAAATCCCTTCATTGACGTTGCTTTCTCTCCTTCTGATCCTCCGACATCATTTTTATACTACGAAAAAGCTGTCCGAGTCACGTCACGTTATGTCAAGTGAATTTTCTATAACTTATAGAAGATTTATATGATGAACAATGCGGTATCATATCTATAAGAAAATTAAACAACTCAATCAATTAACAAAAAAAGTTATGTTTTGATACATATATAATCCTGCAGTATCTATGTAAATATATACTAGCTTTTCACTCGTATATATATTACTATAGTATATGTACATAATAATAGTAGTATTATATGTACATATAAACTAAATACAAATAAACTCAATATATACGTACATAAAATACTACAGTATTAAATGTATGTATATACTGACTTTATTTCTACGTATATATCTCTTTTGGTGCTGTTGTTGTTGCTCCCGCTGCCGCTCCTATACTACTGCCATTGCCGCTGTCACTGCCAATACCACTGTTGCTGTCGCCGCTACCGCTCTGCTGCAACTTTCCACTGCCCGCTACCACTGTTGCCTTCGTCGCCTCGGTTGCAACCGCTGCTGCTTCCATCGTCGCTGCGCCACCGCTACGACCGCCACTGTCGCCGCCGATGCCGCCACTTGCCATGCTACCGCTGAGATAGCTTTTTACATACCTATAATATGCTAAAACTATACCCAAAATTTTGGAGAACACAAACATATTCACAGATATATAAAAATAGTTGTTAGATATGAACAAACAAAAATTACAGTTGAATGTCATACATTTTCAACAAAAATTTAAAAAATTAATTTAAATTTTAAAATTAAATTTAATAAAAACAGAAACTTTAAATTAAAATTTTAAATTAAAAAAAAAATTATTCAATAACTTATTCTAATACAATATTTTAAATAACTAAAACAAAAAAATATAAAATTATATTACATCTTATTAATCAATGTATCTATAGACTGTGTATAAAGTCTAATCTATCAATGCAATGATGTTGCTTCCTCTCCCACTGCTCTTCCGATCACCAACTTTCAGCTACGAAAATGCTGTCCGAGTCACGGTGTTTCATGTTTGTTGAAATATGTCTTTGCTTATAAAAGATTCGTATAGGAATCAATATGGTACCATATCTCTATGAAATGTAAACCACCAAATCAAATCAAAATAAATAATAAAACTATGTTTTGATAAATATATATTGATGCAGTAAATATGTACATATATTCTAGCAATTTACTCGTACATATATTACTACAGTATATGTACACATAAACTGTAGTATTATGTGTACATATATATTGAGTACATATATATATACTCAGTATATATGTACATAAAATATTATAGTATTATATGTACGTATATACTGACTATATACGTATGTATATACCACATTTGTTGCCATTGCTACTGCTCTTGCTACCGCTGCCACTCTTATAGCTGCTGCCGCTATCGCGGTCACTACCAATACCACTGCCACTGCTTCTGTTGCCACTATTACTTCTGCCATTTCCGGTGTTGCCGCTGCTACTACCGATGCTGCTACCATAGCTACCGATGCTGCCGCTACTGCCCCTGCCACTACCACTACAGCTGCCGCTGTAGCTACCGCAGCTGATGTTGATGGTGGCAGTGCTACCGATGCAGCTGATGCTGATGCTACTGCTACCACTGCTGATGTGCTACTGCTACTGCCGCTGCAGCCGATGCGGCCTCTGATGTCGTGTTTACCGCTACTACTAGTGCTACCACAGTTGTTGCCATTGCCACTTTCACTACCACCGCTGCCGCTTCCACTACCGCCGCTGCCACCACTACTACTGCTGAATATAGGCTTTTACATACCTATAATAGGCTAAACTCTACACAACAAATTCAGAGACACAAAAACATATTCACAGATATATTAAAACAAATATTATAGCCATGAACAAACACAAATTAAAGTTGATTGTCATATAGCTTCAACAAAAATCCAAAAGATGTCCAGCAATTATGTTTAGAGATAAAGAGAGTGTAAAAATAAAATGTTTTTAGAATATAAAGATAAGATAAGCTAGCCCTCTTTTTGATAAATCTAAAATCGATAAATATGGGACTCATGCATTGGAAGGACAATGGTAATGTCTGAATGCTTTGAATCAGGATTTTTTCTTTTCTCTCACATAATGTGTTCTACAAAGATTTATAATTTGATTTATCAGAAAAGTAAAGAACAAAACCATAATAAAAAAAATTGAAGCATGCGAAAAAATATCATAATTATTTGTTACACAGATAAAAATAAATAATAGTTCAGAAATAATTTTCATACCCAGTCATCCTCATAATTTGTAGGGAATGCTAGCCTCTCCTGTTAGAATTCAAAGCTGGATCTCAGAATGCTCTCTGATGCACCAATTCCGCTAACTATGACTCCATATAGGACATCTGCTACTACATTGCTTTCTTAATTTCTTTAATTTCTTACATTTCTTCCATCAAATTAGTTATCTGCTCATCCTTCTTTTTCATTTTGGTCTCCATATCTACAATACGTTCATTTGTTTCCAATGCTTGTTGTTTGATCACCTCATCCACCATTGTTGAGACAGATGAATTAGAAGCACGACTACTACAACAAAATGTCACTTCCTTAGAGCCAATTCCATACGCTCAATGCTTCTTTCTACCATCACATGACCATAATTTTGTGGCACATTTCTATTCTTTGTATTGACATTTTCATCAAAATAATAAGAACAAAATGATGATGCTTCTTCTACCAAATATGCATTGCAAATTGAACCTTCAACTTTTTCCTTGTTTCTAACATTCAATTTCAATTTACCAAGATACCTACAACCACAATGTTAGGTTTCAATTTGATTAAATTACAATATTACTTAAAGTACGAAATAATAAAACACAACAAATTATATGTATTTACCTCTCAAAAGGATACATCCACCTGAATTGTACTGGCCCTGCAATCCTTGCTTCATATGCCAAATGGACCAGAAAATGCTCCACTGAGTCAAAAAAACTAGGTGGGAATATCCGTTCAAGCTTTCAAATAATAAGTGGAATATAATTCTCCAGCCTCACCATGTCATCTATTTGATTGTGGTTGTAGTTAGCTATTTGAAAAACAAACTTAGTTTTGTAAGGACCTTCCAAACAATTAGTGGAAGTAATTCACAAAATGCAATTGGTTTTAATCTCTGCATAAATACATGACAATCATGACTTTTCATTCCAAATAACTTAAGATTATTCATATCCATGCATCTACCCATATTTGACACATCCATCAGGGAATTTCAAAATTTTAGCCCATTTACACAATATCTATCTTGCCTTCTTATCAAGTGTGTAGCAAGCTTTAAAGAATTTTCATGTTTCCTCATTCAGTTTCAATTCAGGATGCTGATAGTAATCATTCAGCTATTGTCTTGATTTTAAAGTGTGTTTTGTTTTTCCGTCTACATTAAGGATAGTGTTGAAAACATTGTCAGATATATTTTTTCAATATGCAAAAAATCTAAGTTATGACGAATTAAATTGGGCTTTCAATAAGGCAAGTCCCAAAATATAATACATTTCCTCCAGCCAAATAATTTCCTATTGGTCCATTACTTCCAGTAGCATCCTTTTCAGTTACCTTCTTCAAACCAAAACTATGAATCTCTGTAATAATTTCATCTCCTGAATGAACTACTGGTGTAACTTTCATCACAGTTTTATTTTTTTCGAAATGCAGTTGTATTTCTACGAAATGGATGATTCGTAGGTAGAAACTTATGTTGGTTATCATACCATGACTGTTTACCACTAAATTTCAGGGTAAATGCATCAGAATTTGTCATGCAATATGGGCATGTGAATCGTCCTGTAGTACTCCAGTCATACAATATTGAATATGCAAAGAAGTCACATACCATCCACGTAAGGACTACCCTTATAATGAAATTTTGCTTCTTTGATATATTATATGTATTCATGCCAACATCCCATAAATGATTTAACTCTACAATAAGAGGCTGTCGGAAAACATCCAACATGTCACATTTTGACTTTCTGCTACAAAATCTTGATGTAGATAATTAAAATTCTTCCAAGCAGGTGAATCTGATGAATGATGCATTACCCATTCATCAGCCTCATGCTCGGAATGTCACCTCATATCATTTTTTGTAGCATTTGATGCATATAGTCTTTGTAATCGAGGAATTAATGGAAAATAACACATCTTCTTAAAGACAACATTCAATTTTTTTCGCTTTTCAACAACACGAGGTGCCTTCCTAAATCGAGGATGGTCACAAAACTTACATCAAATAAAATCACTATCACCACACCAATATAACATGCATCTATTTAAACAATAATCAATTTTTTCCACTGGTAGACCCATTCATCGTAGTAACTTCTTAGTAATGTAAAAGTTGTTTCTGATCAAATTATTATCCAGAAAAATCTCATTCATCAGTTCTGCCACCTGATCAAATAATTTCTCAGACATATGATTTTTGACTTAATGCTCATTAGTCGAGCCACAAGTGACAATTGCGAATATGTTTTACAAATAGGCTACAACTCTTTATCCGCAGCTTTAAGCATTTCATAAAATTTCTGAGCTTCAGGATTATGTGGTTCATCCATGTAATCCATATTGAAGTCAGCACCAGCAGCTTCCATGATTATTCTATGGTATGTGTTTGATGATTCTTCACAATATGCAAATGATT
Organism: Sapria himalayana; assembly: GCA_029783825.1. Classification (NCBI taxonomy): domain Eukaryota; kingdom Viridiplantae; phylum Streptophyta; class Magnoliopsida; order Malpighiales; family Rafflesiaceae; genus Sapria; species Sapria himalayana. Next base: position 252,824 of record JAREIK010002746.1, read on the forward strand.
CTAATACCCTCATTTTGGTCAATAATCAGAGCCATTGTACTTTAATTATGATAAATCCAAACAAAATAATTTGGCACAAAGCTATATTTTCCGAAATGATATCTTATAGTGTTTGCATCACGAAAAAGGGTATTCTGATACTTTCGATGATGACATGTACCCTTATTTTTTTCTCCATCCATCAATCTCAATTGACTACTTGCAAAATTGATGAAAGTTTCAAGCCCGGTCAAAAAATATTCATTCAAAAATCCATTAATAACCCTCCTATACATCCACAGACGATCTTAGCTCATTTTGCCCTATTTTATTTACAAAATAAATGCCCAATCATTATTATAAATAAAACATTATATTATTTCAAAATATAAAAATAATAAAATACAATTACTTACAGATGAATATTTAAAATTTAAATATCATGAATCTCAAGGCAATGCATTTGCAGAATCTACTTTAAATAGATAACGTAAATTTTAGTACGATAAACATTAATAAATATCACAGTTATACTAGATAAAGGGTGCAAAGTATAATAATGCACAAGAAATGAAAGCAAAAAAAAGACATTTAATGTATGAAGGAGGAGCGGGAGAGAGAGAGAGAGAGACATAGATAGTGCAGTGTTAGAATGAAAAATTATATAAAAGAAAATAAAATTTCTTCTATATAAACCTATCAAATATTATATCTTTTATCATACATAATTTCATATTTGAGCCTGAGGCCCAAGGGTTGGGTTTAGGTAAGAGTATGACCCTTATTTGTATTATACCATATATAAGCCTGATCAATGGACATTCTAATGCTATGTGTTTACATATTGTTGATATTATATCTTTAGCCATTTTATTTCAAGTTGGTGCAACAAAATAGTATTATCCCATATATAATTATATGTTAGGATACATATAGTAAAAGTAGTTATAAATAGTTACATTTAGTTTAACATATAATTATATATAGATATATGCATACAAGTAGTTATAAGTAAATATAAATAACTGTATGTAAAGTTATAAATAATTATATAGATTTACATATATGTATACATTTATGTATACATAATTAAAAATAATGCTATAATTTATTATATAAAGTTATTTATAGTTATAAGAATATTTATATAATGTTATACACATATAGCTAAACATTGTGTTGTATGTTTTTATACATATAATTATAAATATTGTTACATTTAGTTATATATATAGTTACACATATAGTTAAACTTATATTTATGCATGTATGTATATATATTTGTTCATATAATTTCATATATTTATACATTTAGTTATATATAGGTATGGATATACTAAAATACATTTTTTATACTAATATATAAAAATGAATATTAAATATATGTTATTAATTATATATTTAAGTATAGGTTATACATTAATAATATAAAATTATGTATAGTTATATGTTATTATACATATAATATATATATATTTTTAAAAAGTTATATATCATTAAACATTTAGTTTTATATATATATATATATATGAGATGTTATATTTAGCTATACATAAATATATACAAAGTTAAAAACAAGTATATAGATTTACATATAAGTATACATACATGTGGTTATACATATAGCTACACATATAGTTAAACTTATATGTAGGTATATATATATATATTTATATAATTTTATATATCTATACTTATAGTTATGTATAGGTATAGATATAGTAAAATACATTTTTGAATACTAATATATACAAATGTATATTAAATATAAGTTGTAAATTATATATTTAAATATAGTTATGTATAAAGCTTTTATTGTAATACATATAATAAGATACAATTATTTATAGATATATGTTAGTATACATATAGTATATATCACTATATATATTTTTATATAGTTAACCATATAGTTATATATAGATATACTCATACAAATAATTATACATAAATATATAAAGTTATAAATAAATATATAGATTTACATATATGTATACATACTTACAAATATAGTTATATTTCATTATATATAGTGTTATATAGTTATACAAATATTTATATATAGTCATTCAACTTCAATAAATATCTAAAATATGTCCAGCAATGATGTTTAGAGAGAGAGAGAGAGAGAAGAAATACTATATTTTTATAATTTTCCACATGAGTAGGAAATTACTTTCAATGGCCATTTACTACTGCTTCTATAGTGAAGAGATGTTCTGCTAAAGCATCATAAATTTCTTTCATATATCTGGATGTCCATATATATATATATATATATATAGAGTAAAAAAATGAAGATTAATACATGAAAATGAAAAAAAAAGATGATATAAAAAAATAATAATTAATAATAATAATATATAACTAAAACTCATGCATTTACATAATGAATAAAAATGATTGATGAAACTTTACATATCGAGTATTCCCATAAAAAATAAAACAACTGAATAAAATAAATAAAAATTAACAATAAAATAATATTATGAATAAAATTTATAAAATGACATTATCATTTATTAAATAAAATAAAAATTCACTTATAAATACAAAAAAAAACTATAAATACTTTTAATCTATATGGATCATCTCATCCCAGTTTCTCAAGATAAAAAAATATAAAAATATAATATAATTCTCAGTAGTTTTAAAATTTTTATTTTTATTTACAATTTATTAATGTTCTTTATAATTCATTTTGTTGTATTTTTATGATATGTTACTTTATTTTTATTATATGGTATTGATGTTATTGAAATTATAATAATTTATATTTATTTTATTAAGATATGAAATAATATTTAATAATATATGTTATGGACTAAAGATTAATTAGTAAATATGTTTATATCATATTAAACTATAAAAGAGTACTCACATAAAAGAGTACTCAGATATATTCGCTAGTACTATAAATTAATGTTTCATTAATGATACATACATTTCCATAATACTTCTCATATTTTTTTTTATATTTTTTATTACTATTTATTACTAGTTACATCGGCCACAAATTTTGTGAAACATGAAACTTAGATTCAAGCTTGTAGGTTAAAACTAATAGTTATGGTACTCAACTAATAGCTACAACATTCAACTAATATTTACTCCTCATATTTATTAATTTTTTAAATTGTTTAAAATAAACATATTTGAGCACAGAAAAATTACCATGTGTAAAAAGATGATTTTATTAAGACGACATAATAAAGGGTGTCCTAACGAATGTTGTCATAAAGAGAATACTCTTGTATGGCATGAAATTCATCAACGTTACAGAGATACTCAAACTCTTCATAATCAACATTTGTTAATGGTATAAATTATAGTTAATATAAATTTGGTAGAAGTTGAATTGTTAGAGTAATAATAAACTACATTGTTGTGGTTAAAATCATAAATCAAAGTTGATAAAACATTATTTGGTAGAAAAAAAATCTATTGTGTTGCATGACATTGTGGGGATTATACACATTAAAAATTTCTAAATATTTTTATTAGTTTTATATCCTCTATCTAAATCAAAAATGTTATAGAATAAAGTATTATACTTTTTTTATCTGCCTACCCTTCTCCCAAACTCAACCCAAAATTATTATTTGGCTCGTATATAAACTATGAGGCTTCATAATTAGAATAGGTAAAACTCACATCCCAACATCTGAACAACGTGATAAATGATAGCACCATGGAAAACATATCCAACATCTACGAGGATCAGACTCATATTTTTAGTGTTAAGAGTATTCATCATCTTTTGCCGATCAGTCTACCAAGTTGTTGGTTCAGATTTTTATTACCATGCTATTTGTTTTTAAAAATATTATTCTTGATAATAATTATGTACAAAAAAGATTGGTTCATATATTTTATACCATCTTAGCTTGAGTGTCCATGACACATTGCTATATGTTAATCTTATTATATCAGTATGAAATCATTATTTTAATATTACTAAACTTGATTCACCAAGTCCACTCATCACTAACACAATAGAGATCACAAGGAATCACACACTAAAAGACATCTTTTGAAGGAATATTGAAATTATTAGAAATATAAGTACTTTATTTCAAGAAACATAAATATGAAGTTATTATGTTTGAAATAATTTTGAGATAAATTTAATTTACAAAATGTTAGATACATGAAAAATATAAATCTTTATACACACACACACACACACACACACACACACACCATGATAATCTTTGTTAAAGATAAGTGCAACCATAAGAATATAAATGAATCATGTAGGAAAATTACAATAAAGTCTATGAAAAAATTAATAAGAATTATTATTTTTATATCATATGTTGACTTACAAGCTTATCACATGCTTACTTGCATGAATAGCATGTGTTAGTATGTATGATTTCCATGTCTTGGCTTACATGAGTGATAAGTATTGATTAATTGCTTACTATGTGTTCTCGTGCATTAATGCCAAGTGCTTGAAAGTGTGCTTGTTATATGATGATGTGTATACCTGCCAAGGATTGACTTGACATGTGAAAGTTATGTGTTGGTTTACTAAATGTTGCATCAAAAATAAAAATACTTGGAATCTTGCCTATAAATAAATGTGATTTGGGGTTCCTAGTACACAACAACACATATATGAGAACATTTCAGAGTGAATTGAGAAACTCTTGCTCAATTATTTTCAATTACATGTGTGAATATTAGTGTATTTTCTAGAAGTTGGTAGAATAGTTCAAACTAATTCAATCGAGTATAATCAATTTAATTAAATTGACATGCTAATCTTTATTTTATTTATTATATTTATTATTTATTTATTTTATTTATTTTATTTATTTTATTATTTATTTTATTTATTTATTATTTTATTTTATTTATTTTATTTTTATTATTTATTTATTTTATTTATTTTATTATTTTATTTATTTTATTTATTTATTTTATTATATTATATTTAATTTTTTTTATTTTTGAATTGAATCATTACTCATTTTTGAATATTCTTTGTAGATATCAAGTCGACATATCTAAGTATGTATACTAGTCATGTATAAAATACACATGCATATTTATGGATTCTGTTTTTGTAGATATCAAGTCGGCATACCTAAGTATGTATAATAGCAATGTATAAAATACACATTAATATTGATGTTTACTATTTTTGTAGATATAAATTTGGCAAACCTAAGTATATATACTATTTATATATTAAGGAGGAATGAGGAATTTGGAAACAAAAAGAGTATCCAAGCATTATATCATTATGTGTATGGTGATTAAAGAAAAAATTCAAAAATTACAATGCATAATTGATGAACGCATCAGAATAAAAACAGAATCCAAGCATCATAATCCACACAATGACAACGCATTATATCACAAACGTATTAAGCATTTATACGTACAAGTTTTTATACATTATCCAAGCATACCATATTGTGATTAAAAAAGAAATTTGGAAACAAAAAATAATAATATAAAAATGATTACTCTTCGATTAAGCAATCCAATGATAATCGATGAACGTACCTCAAATCAATAACAAATTAAACTTAAACCTCGAATGAATTTTTATTTAATTGGCATCGAGAGATAATGGTAGAATGAGGAGGAATTCAGCTCTGTTAGAGATGCGTCAAATCGAGAGAGAGACTGTATATTTTAGGATAATATTTACATTTTTAATTAATAAAACATTAAATAAGCAATATATGTATAAAATAAAAAAATACTCATTAATTTTATTTACTATCAAAATTTTTTCAACAAAATTAATGTGCGGGTAGCAAGGTACAAATAAAAAACAAATACCTTGCAATTTTTTATTATAATATTAATTAAATAATAAATATATAAACAATAAAAAAAATATGTTTTGCATTATAAGAAATTTCAAATAGACACGAAATTAACAAACTTCATATAATAAGACATGAATGAAAAGATGATTTATCTTCTAGCCACTCGCCTAAAAGTTATAAAATACTTTAATGTTAAAAAATCTATAAAATTTATATTTTATTGTTATAAATTTTTAAGAATTTATATTTATTTTTACAAAGATAATATAAAATAAAAAATTAATATTTAAAGCTAATTGTTAAAATATTACTCAATTGTTTGATTTTTATAAATTTTAGTAGGATTAAACATCTATATATTTATTTATAGTTATTATTTTATTTTCTTTTAACTTTATTGAAAAAATTATATTTTTATTATATTTCAAGATTTTCAAGATTTGTATTATTTATTTTTTAAAAGTTATCTATAATCATAAATTTTTTTTAATACTTATACTAATATTAATATTTACTAGTTTATTCGTCAATTCATATATTTTTAAAATATTTTCTATTTTATCATACAATGAATTAATTTACTTTTAAATTAGTATATATTTTAATGTGTGTTAATTTAATTTTTAAATTTTCGAAAAAATTATTATACTTAATGAATTAATTATTTAATGTTACTTTAATTTAAATTCTATAATTTATTAAATAAAAATTTTAGAAAAATTGTTTATATAATTTTTAAAAAATTAATACATCATAAAAATAGTTATTTTAGTCCTTATTAATATAAGTCTTTTTGTATTTTTATATATTTAAAATTAATTATTTATAATATCAATTTTTTTATTTTACGAGGAGAATGTGTGTTTCAAGGATTGCTCATCTATAGACTAATAACATAAATTTAATAAACAAAATTAAATAAAATTTTAAAACAAATAATAAAAAAAAAATATATAATTAAATAATGGCTAGGGAAATACCATCGCTAAATTCATAGCTAAATTACGAATTTTATTATCTAGGGAAATTCCATCCCTAAATCCATCACAAAATTAAGGATTTTATTTTCTACTGAAATTCCATCACTAAATCCATCACTAATTTATGGATTTTATTAGTTAGGGACATTCGCTCACTAAATCAGTAGCTAAAATATAGATTTTATTACCTAGGGATAGTCCATCTCTAAATCCATCATTAAATCATAGATTTTATTAACAAGTGAAAATCTATCACTAAATCCGTTGCTAAATCATGTATAATATTAGCAAGAGAAAATCTGTCGCTAATCTATCGCCAAATCATAGATTTTATTAGCAATGAATAATCCATCGATAAATATGTCGCTAAATCATATATTTTATTAGCGAGGGAAAATCTGTTGCTAAATCTGTCGCTAAATCATGAATTTTATTATCAAGGAAAAATCATCGTTAAATCCATCGCTAAATCATGGATTTTATTAGCAAGAGAAATTCCGTCGTTAAATCTATCTCTAAATCATGGATTTTATTAGTAAGGGAAAATCCATCGCTAAATCTGTAGCTAAATCATGGATTTTATTAGCAAGGGAAAATCCGTCGCTAAATCCGTCGCTAAATCATGGATTTTATTAGCAAGGGAAAATCAGTCGCTAAATCCGTTGCTAAATCATGGATATTTTTAGCAAGGGAAAATTTGTCGCTAAATCATGGATTTTATAAGTAAGAAAAAATCCGTCGCTAATTCCATCACTAATTTCATGATCTTATTAGCGAGGTATATTCCGTCGCAATATCCATCGTTAAAATCCCCTCTTTTTTTGAGAGAATTTACGAAAATTTTCGTTACTAATCCATTGCTACATCCATCACTAAAATCCCCGCTTTTTTTTGAGCGAAATTTCAAAAAATTTTCTCTCGCTAATCCATTGCTTTTTTTTTTTCAAAAAAAATCATAAATCCCTTGCTATTCCCTTGCTAATCTCTTATAATTTAGCTAGTGATTGATCCCTAGCTAAAATTTCCTAGCTAAATTGATATTTCTTGTAGTGTTGTCTCTGCTCAAATGATTCCCACGCACAAACAAGTTAGCGAATGCAAGGTTCATGCACTGCTAAGTTCTTCTGAATAGAATGCCATAGAAGAAGCACTTTGACAATGATGATGACATGCCCAATTGGTGCCCACAAGACAATGAACTTCTCGGACCATCTACTTTAAAGCCTACTAGGCCGCCATCAACTCTAATTCTAACTTCACTTGCTGCAAGTATTTCGATTGTTCCCAATGATTGTTTGGCCCTTCCATCTTTACTTGACCATCAACAATGGGAACCCTGACCAGTTTCTCATGCATTTCTTTTGCCTGTTAATTTTAGGGTGATGCATGATCCTGCTAAACCTAGTAAATATCCATTTAAGAACTAACATGCATTTGCAACCTTGGCTTGACCTATTTGATGCCAAGATTCAGGTTATCCTCCTGGTTAGAGGGTCAAGATGGCATGACTCTAGATGGGTAACCTTGAAGTACATCATGTTTTTTGAACAGAAGTGTATACAAAAAACATTGCTAGATGACTGCCATCTTGTTTTAGCCTATTATTATTTTTATTCAAAGATAATAGTGTGAGTAATGTGTATGGAACCTATTAATTTATTTGTTGTTTCTTGTTGATAGGATAGATGGCTTTAGATATTGCTGATAGCTGTTTATTTCTTGTTGGAAGTGTACATGCCCTCTCACGTATGTACATGAGCACATGGGATTTGTATTCTGAACTAGCATAACAGTGTTTGAAAGTAATTTGAGGTTAAGAAGCGTTGATAAAAAAAACATACAACATTATGTTTAACTATATATGTATAACTATATATAAATATTTGTATAACTCAATAAAACTCTATATAATTAAATATAACTATATTTGTAACTATGTATACACATATGTATACATATATGTAAATCTATATATTTGTTTATAACTTCGTATACATTTATGTATGACTACTTATAACTAATTGGTATGAATATATCTATATATAACTATATGTTTAACTATATATAACTATTATAACTATATATACCATATGTATAATAACATATAATTATAAATAATTGTATCTACTATATGTATAACTATAACAACTTTGTACATAATTATATTTAAATATGTAATTTACAACATATATTTAATATACATTATTATATATTAGTATATAAAAATGTATTTTGATATATCTATGCCTATACATAACTATATCTATAAATATATAAAATAATATGAAATAATATATATACCTACATGTATAAATATAAGTATAACTATATGTGTAACTAAATGTATAACCACATGTAAAAATATTTATAATTACATGTATAACAACATATAACATTATGTTTAACTATATGTGTATAACTATATATACATATTTGTATAACTATATAAACCTCTATAGAATTAAATATAACTATATTTGTAAATATGTATACATATATATAAATCTATATATTTGTTTATAACTTTGTATACATTTATGTATACCTACTTATAACTACTTGTATGGATATATTTATATATAACTATTTGTTTAACTATATATAACTATTTATAACTATATATACTATATGTATAACAACATATAACTATAAATAATTGTATCTTACTATATGTATAACTATAAAAACTTTATACATAACTATATTTTAATATAAAATTTCCAACATATATTTAATATACATGTTTATATATTAGTATATAAAAATGTATGTTACTATATCTATACCAATAGAAAACTATATTTATAAATATATAAAATTATATGAAAAAATGTATATTCCTACTTGTATTAATATAAGTATAACTCTATGTGTAACTATATATATAATCACGTGAAACTATATTTATAATTACATGTATAATAACATACAATATTTTGTTTAACTATATGTGTATAACTATATATGTATAACTACTTTAATAGTGTTATATGTATTAAAGGCTAAAGTTATAGTACAAATGAGATTGATTATTATGGTCAACTCACAGAAGTTATTGAGTTAGAGTATCTCGGACTCCAAAATAACAGGATTGTTATATTAAAGTATGGGTGGTTTTATCATTACACGAAATGTGGGTGCAAAGATTCATTCATATTATAAGCTAGTGTATGTTAACCATAACACAGATTTAATCAATATGAGCCATTTATTATGGCAGTTCAAGCCACTAAAGTATATTTATTGTACATATCTGAGTTTATCTCATGATAAGAGTGATTGGTGGATGATTTGCAAAATTAAAGCTTGATCAAATTTTCGAAGTACCAACATCTCAACAAAGAAGTGCAAACTTAGCTATTGTACTGGCATTCCAAGAAGATGACATATATAATATTGAGTCTATGCATATAGATGAAGATCTAGAAAATTTATGTGACTCAAATGGTGGCCCATAGAAATTGAAGATGATCTATTTCTATCTAAAAATGAGTTGAAACATTCCATCAGAATCATACAAAATGTCAGAAGATTCATAGGAGGATGATAGTGATGCCGATAATAAACTATTATAATTATATTATAATATTACACTATCAAAGACTTTCTATATTTTGTTGAAATCTTTTGATGTATTTTTTTCTAAAATGCATGGTTGTTCATCATATCTTTATTATTTGTTCTATGTTTTTATTTTTTTGTACAAAAAATGACACCTAAAGGACATGGTCATGGTAGAGGTAGATGTGGATGTAGTAATGGACCAAATTCATCTAGTATTTTACACCATGTAGCAAATTTAGTACCATCTCATTCCCACCATATCCAAACTTCAACATCACAATCACCATCTCCATTTCCATCATTATCACCATCACCATCACCATCATTGACACATTTACTATCATCTTTATCAGATAAAAGCCCACAACCCATTTTCCTTCATGCACACACTTTTTGTATATTACCATCTTCTACATCACATTTTACACCAATAGTTCCCCCATTTACAAAACCATTGACATCATCAAATGTTGTGTCTTCCTCTACATTAAGTGCTAAGTTAGTAATTGAGATTATGGATTGGAGGTGTAAGAAATATTTAAATATTACTTGAATAAAAAATTATGATGTTTCTGTTAGTGGTTTTTGTATATATAGTTATGATTTGTTTTTTTTCAATGTTATTTAATTATTTTTATAGTTTTATTCCAACTAACAAGTGTTCGGCTATAATTAAAAAGTCTATCAAGAAAAAGATTGATTCTAAAGTATTCTCATAGATGAAATTTTCTGAATCGACAAAAGAGTCTAATTTTAATGACTTTCAAGCAAAAATAATGAAACAAAAGCATTGAAAATTAATTATCTAATTAGTTAACTATTATGTTAGTTATTATTCAAGCAGTAAATAATTATTCCTTTGTTATTAATATAAATTCTTTTGTGATTTTTCTATATATAGAATCTATGCACATGGCTACCCAATTTAATGGAAAGATAAAGTCATTGTGGGAGAGCAAAAATGCTGAATAGTATTCTGATTTTGTTCATAAATTGAAGAATATAAAGAAAGGCCGGATTTTTTATCCAAGGATGATTGGCCCAAGTGTTTAAGTACTAGGAGGAGCTAGATGTGAAAAAAAAATCAGAGATTTCCAGCAAATATCAATGAACTGAGGTAGCTAGACTAGGTACAGAAATGTCTCGCCACACAGGAGGGTCAAAGTCAAGCATTGAGCATGCTCTAGATTTGATACAATTTAAAAATTTTAAACATTTATATATATAATGGTTTTCCTAATAGTCTAAATAAATAAAATATGTACGTGGTTTTATTAATATTGTTAAAATTTTTTATAATTTGTTATTTTATGACTTAATAAATACATACTCCTAGGCTGAAAATTTGGTCGATATCTCAATTTTATGAGATTTTCAGAAAGATACATGTGAAGAAATTAGATGGTCAGTTTGTTGACAACAAGTCTCTAATGATTACTATAAGAATCTATATATTAATATAATTCTTATAGTACTACTAGTAAATTTTGAAAGTTGTTAGGAATGCAAAATATTAAATTTATTTTATGGATATCTATAATATTATTTTTTTCTATTTTATCATAGGAACTAATTGAGGAATGTGTGATAGCTACTTCTCAATAAGTTGAGGGTTCTATCGATCTTCAACCAATTGACTATGATCCTATCTATTTGGAGACCATAGGAGGTCATAAGAAGTAATGGAGTGTATGTCATCAGCACAAAGGGAGTGGAATTTTATTGTAGCAGTCATGCTTCTAATTTATCTATCACAACAATGGTGAATGAGGTGGTCAAACAACAAGTAATGGAAACAAATGAATGCTTTGAAGTTATGGAGACCGAAATGAAAGAGAAGGAAGAGCAGATATCTCATTTGAAGGAAGAAATACAGAAAATGAAAGAAGAGAATGATGAGAAGATTACTCTTTTGAAAGAAGAAATATAGGAAATGAAAGAAGAGAATGATAAGCAGATTACTCATTTGAATGAAGAAAAACAAGAATTAAAAGAAATGAATGATGAGATAAAAGAAACTAAATATTTAATGCAATAGTAGATATCTTATATGAGGTCACAGTTAGTAGCATTGATGCGACAAATAACATTCCGAGATTCAACTGCAAAACCAAATAAGAGAGGCTAACACACATTCAATAATTAATTATCAGGATGATTTCATATTATAATTATTTTTGAACTGTTTTTGATTTTTGTCTATGTGTAGCAAAACAAGATGATATATTTTTTGAGGTATCAATTTTTTTTATTCTAATTTTGTTCTTTGCTTTGCCAATTAACCTAATAATGAATCTTTGCTATCCATCTGATATGAGATGCATGAAACAATTTTGATTCAAAGCCTTCAGACATTGTCATGGTCCTTCCTATGCATGGGTCCCATCTTTGGCTATCTCTTCTGGATTAAAAGGAGGCCAAGCTTCTATTATCTTCATTATTCCTGAAGCATTTTATTTTTGCACACACACTACTCTCTCTAAACATCATTTCTGGACATCTTTTAGATATTCTTTGAACTTGTATGACTATCAACATAGATTTTTGTTTGTTCATGTCATAATTACAATTTTTATATATCTATGAATATGTTTGAGTGTACTCAAATATTTTTGGTAGTGTTTTAGCCTATTATAGGTATGTAAAAGGCTTGGCTAGTCCTCTTGGTGTTAGGAATAGTACGTTAGCTTCTGAAGTTGTGAGTCGAACAAAAATTTTAGTCCTACGCAGACGCAAGTTTATTCTTGACACACTTATTTCGTGTAGTTCTACGTTGTCATTGTTCAGATCTGTGACTACTTATTATCGGTCATTTTGTGAATTAAACTATTGAAATGTTAATAGCCATTATGACTTGCTAATGAAATTCAATTAAATGTGTTCATTTTTCTTGTCCTTCTCTTGGATGTTCTAGTTTCATGGATGACGATGGGTTGAACATGAGGAACTATGGCTATTAAGAGCTTTTTTTTCCAGGGGCATCTTGGTCTACAACTGATACATAACATGGGAGACCAAGACATGATGCCTTTCTTACCAAGAAGTGATCTTAACAACTTATTGGTTAATGCCAACAATAAATTCAATCCCCACGAATGCATTGTCTCTAACACTTCTCTTGCACTGCAATACATGAGAGATGGTTGGATAAACTATGAAAGATTAGCCCCCTGAAGTTTTGTGCCTTCTTTATGAAGTATAAATGGGATAATACTAATTTGTTGTAATTTTGTGTCATCTGAGGCTATGTGATTATATATATGTGTGTATATATGTATGCATATACTATAGTATATATGTAGATATATATTCAGTATCATATATACTATAGTATATATGTACATATATACTCAATATCATATATACTATAGTATATATGTACATATATACTCATTATCATATGTACTTAGTATATATGTAGATATACTGAGTATATATGTACATAAAATAGTGCAGTATATATTACATATAGACTGCACTAATATAAGTACATATATACTATAGTATATATGTACGTATATACTAAATTTGATGCCATGATCTCTAAGAAATTGACTAGATTTTTAATTCCATCTGAATTTGATGCTTGCATGTTGATGCCACAAGAGAAAACTAGCAAAGTAGATTAAAAAGTTAATGATGAAGGGACTGATTGACCCAAAAAAAACTGATTCCTTCTCTTTGTTTCTTGAAAGTAGAGTTGTTTCCTTTTGCTTGTACATGGATTTTGAAAGAATTCTAGAAAATACTTATGGCATGCGTATTTTGTGAGTTCTACTTTTCTTTTCTTTTTAGATACTATTTTAAAGATTCTCATCACTGCTAATAACTCCTTTTTTTTCCTTGCAATTGTGTAGGGTTTTGAAGCCTTAACTCCAAATATTCTTGCAAGAATGATCGAAATTGTGGAAGGCAGTGGTCTAGTTATTTTACTTATTCGAACCCTACCATCACTCATGAGTTTGTGTACCATGGTCATGTTGAGTTACATTTCATTGCTCATTATTTACTTACACGAAAACATGATATGCATTCTTTGATCATTTAATTAGAATGTCTCTGTTGTTTCGGACATGTTAGGATGTTAATGAGAGATTTAGAAAAGAGTCGCACTCTGAAATAGTTTCTCGGTTCAATAAGAGGTTCCTCTTATATGTGCAAATAAGAGAAATGCTAGTATATCTCTTATACGTACATACTGATTATATATGTTCATATATAATATATAATGTAGTATATACATACCTATATACTACAGTATATACGTACTTATATACTACAGTATATACGTGCTTATATACTATAGTATATACGTACTTATATACTACAGTATATATGTACTTATATACTATAGTATATAGGTACTTATATACTACAATATATACATATGTATATAATGTAGTATATATGTACGTATATACTATAGTATAATGTACATATATACTCAGTATATCTACATATATATTATAGTAAATGTACAAAAATACTACAGAATTATATGTACATATATACTACAGTAATATATGTAACTAGTGAAATGATAGTATATATGTACATATACACTGTAGTATAAATGTACATATATACTATAGTATTATATATTTATCAAAATATAACTTTTTTTATTATTATTTGAATTGATTGACTGGTTTAATTTTCGTACAGATATTATACTACAATGTTCCCTATATGAAGCTTGTAGAAGTGAAGGGATTTTTTAAAAGACATGACGCCCCACGACTAGGATAACTTTGTCACAGCAGAAAGATGGTGATCAGAGAAGATGGGGGAGAAAAAGGAATGTCAATTTCACAGATAGATTATACTTTATGCAATGTCATTAGATACATTGATGAAAAAGGTTTAATAAAATTTTATTATATTTTTGTTTTAACTATGCAAAACAAGGGTAGCGTAGAATGTATTTATTCAAAATTATTATGCAAAAAATATTTTCATCATCCTATGTTGCACATGAGCATGGTTGAGTATTCCATTTTTCTTTGTTCAAGTTTCTTATTGTTTTGTTGATGGTTACCATTACTAACGATCTATCTTTATTTCATATGTCAGTTCTTTTGTTAGCTTGTCAGCTCCATCATGGTGGGGCAAAACAACACACTTATAGACCTTGGGACCGGGAAAGAGTTCTGGTTACGGGGAGGCAAGATTCAAACTTTGATGCACCAAGCCTGGCTCGTGGCTTGTCTTCCAGGTTTTCTTCTAAGAGTTTTCAGAGATATTTTCCTAAATTTAAATAATCTTTGCATTTCTTATTTATATTGATAGTGACGTTTTGTGCCATCTTTGTGAAGTATAAATGAGGTAATACTAATTTGTTGTAGTTTTGTGTCATCTGAGGCTATGTGATTATATATATATACATATAATATTGTAGTATATACTTACAATTATACTATAGTACATATGTAATATATATTGAGTATATATATTTGTATATACTAAGTATATATCAATGTATATACCAAGTACATATGTATGTATTTACTAAGTATATATCTACGTATATATTGAATATATATGTAAGTATAATACTATAGTATATATGTACATATATAATCATTATATCTACATATATACTATAGTATATAAGTACATATAATTCTATATTATTATTTTTGCATACATACTGAGTATATATGTACATATAATACTCCATTATATATGTACATATATACTTAGTTTAAATGTAGATATAATACTACAATATATATGTACATATACTATAGTAATTTATCTAACTAGTGAAATGGTTGTATATACATATATATACACTACAGTATAAATGTCCATATATACTACATTATTATATATTTATCTAAACATAGCTTTTTTTATTTATTTATTTTAATTTGATTGACTAGTTTAAATTTCATACAGATATGGTACCACATTGTTCCTCAAATGAAGCTTATAAAAGTGAAGGGATTTTTCACTAGACATGATGCACCATGAATAGGATAGCTTTTTCAGAACAGAAAGATGATGACCAGAATAGCTGGAGGAGAGAAAGCAATGTCAATTTTATGGATAGATTTAACTTTATACACTATTGTTAGATACATTGATAAATAAGATATAATAAAATTTTATTATATTTTTGTTTTAACTATGTAAAATATTGTATTAGAATAATATATTAATTGATTTTAATTTTTGTTAATTAAAAATTATCATTTATAGTTTTTATTTTTACTCAATTTAATATAAAAACATGAAATTATTTAATTAAATTTTTTGAGAAAAAATAAATTAGTGAAAATAGTTTTTTGAATGAAAATAGCTAGGGAATTTTCCCTTGGTAATTTAGCTAGGTATTTTTCTTTTGCTAATTTAGTTAGGAAATTTTTTGAAGCTTCAAATTAAGGTAAAAATTAGATAGGGAAATTATTAATTTAGCTAGGGTATTTTACGTTACTAAAATTATTAATTTGCTAATTTAGCTAGGGACACTTTCCCTCATTATTTTTTAGCAACGAGCACTTTAGCTTGGGAAAGGTTCCATCATTATTCCATCATTATATCCACTTTAGCAATAAAAATAACCCATTGTGTTAGGGAAAATTTCCAAGCTATTTGGGATTTTTATTGTAGTGGTCTATCAATCTTTCAATTAATCTCGCTATCAAACTGTCTATCAATTTGTCTATCAAACTGTCTATCTATATGTCTATTTGTCTTTTTGTTTTATATCTATCTATCTTTCAATTTGTTTGTTTGACTTTTTGACTATCTATCTACATGTCTGTATATCTGTATGTCTGTCTATATATCTGTCTACCTGCTTGACTGACTTATTACATGGCTGCCTGCCTATCTATCTATCTATCTATCTATGTGTGTGGATATACAATTTAACTATCTATCTATCAATTAATCAATAAATCAATAAATCTATCTCTATAACAATTTGTCTATCAATTTTTCTATTAAACTATCTATCTAAATGTCTATTTTTTTGCCTATCTATATATATTTCTATTTATTTGTTTGACTCTCTAACTATCAATCTACATGTCTATCTATCTATGTGTTTGTGTGTCTAGTTATCTACCTACCTTATTGTCTTCCTGCTTGTCTATCTGCCTATATATCTAGATAGACAAATAGATCATATATTTGTCTATATATCTGTCTATCTATCCTTCTATCTATCAATTAGTCTATCTATACGTCTATCTATCTGTCTATCAACTTATTTATTTATTTGTCTATTTTATTTATCTATCTATTTGTCTATCTTTTTATATATCTATTTGTCTGTCTGTCTGCCAGTCTTTTTATCAATCTATCTACATATCTATTTTTGACTCTATCTATCTATCTGCATGTCTATCTATCTTTGTATCAATCTATCTATCTAACTATCTATTTGATTATCTTTATTTTTATCTATTTATATATCTATTGTCTATCTATCTATTTATTTATCTGTCTATCTATTTGTTTATCTATCTGTATATCTATCTATCTAATTTTTTATCTATCTATCTATCTATCTAATTTTTTATCTATCTATCTATCTATCTATATATCTATCTTTCTATCAACATATAAATCTATCTATCTATCTATATGTATATCAATCTATTTACTTATCTATCTATCTATCTATATATCTATCTTTCTATCAACATATAAATCTATCTATCTATCTATATGTATATCAATCTATTTACCTATCTATCTATCTATTTGTTTATCTATCTAGCTATCTATCTATCTATCTATTTGAAAAATAATCTATCTATCTATCTATCGATCTATCTATTTGTCTATCAATCTATTTATCTATCTATCTATCTATCTATCTATCTATCTAACTATCTATTTGTCTATAAATCAGTCTATCAATCTGTCTAACAATCTGTCTAACAATCCGTCTATTAATCTTTATATTGATCTTTCTTTCAATATGTCTATATATCTATCAAAATGTCTATCAATCTATCTAACTATCTATATATCTATCTATCTATCTATATATCTATATCTCTATCTATCTATCTATCTATCTTTCTTTCTATCTGTTTCTCTATATATCTATTTATCTATCTGTCTATCTATCTATCTATCTTACTACTTATCTATCTTTCTATCTATTTATCTATCTATATATCTATCTATCTTTATATCTATCAATCTACCATTATGTATATCAATATATCTATCAATTTATCAATCAATCATTCTATCAATATGTTTATCAATCTTAATATCATTTTATCTATCAATCTATCTATCTATGAATATATATATATCTATCTATCTATCTATATGTATATCTATTTGTCTATCTGTCTATCTATCTATCTCACTATTAATTTATCTATCTATGTGTTTATCAATATGTGTATCAAACTATTTATCTATCATTTTGTCTGTCTGTCTATTTAAATGTCTTTCTATCTTTCTATCTATTTATGTATCTATTTCTCTATATGTCTATTTGTCTTTCTATTTGTCAAACTGTCTTTCTATCTATCTGTCTATCTATATATCTATCTATCAATCTTTCTATCTCCATATCTACTTGTCTATCTATCTATCTATTATATATTTATCTATCTTTCTATTTATCTGTCTATCTATCTATCAATCAATATAATTGTCTATCTATCTATTGATCTATGTTTTCTCTATCTTTTTATCTATTTTTCTATCTATTTATCAGTCAATCTACCTTTCAATCTATCTCTCTATCTCTCTATCTCCCTATCTATATATGTGTGTATCTATGTGTATATATTTCTATTTATCTTAATATCTATCTACATGTCTATATATCTTTCTATCAACTATCAATCTATATGTCTATCTATATATCTATATGTCTGTCTGTTTGTCTATCTATCAGTCTATCTATCTATCTATCTATCTTTCTATCTATATGTCTAACTATATTTCTATCTATCTATCCATCTATCTTTCTATCTACATGTCTAACTATATTTCTATCTATCTATCCATCTATCTTTCTATCTATCTATCTGTCTATCTATTTTTCATTATATCTAACTATCTATCTATTTTTCTATCCATATAATAATATAACTATCTAAATGTCTATCTATCTATCAATATATAGTTATATCTATATATCTATCAATTTTCAATCAATATAATAATATTTTTGTTCATGTTCGTGTAGATGTAACACTACAAGAAATTGTTCATTTAGCTAGAAAATTTTAGCTATGGATCAATTCCTAGCTAAATTGTGAGGGATTAGCTAGGGAATAGCAAGGGATTTACGACCCCCCACCGAATTAAAAATTTGCAACGGATTAGCGATGGAATATTTTTTGTAAATTTTGCTCAATAAAAGCGGGGAATTTAGCAATGGATTAGTGATGGATTAGTGACAGAATAATTTCATAAAATCTGCTCAAGAAAAGTGGGGAATTTAGCGAAATATTAGCGATGGATTAGTGATGAAATATTTTTTATAAATTTCACTCTAGAAAAGTGGGGAATTAAGCAATGGATTTAGCGATTGAATTTTCCTAGCTAATAAAATCCTGAATATAGTGATGGATTTAGTGATGGAATGTCACTAACTAATAAAATCTTGAATTTAAAGACAAATTTAGCAATGGAATTTGCCTAGCTAATTACATCCGGAACATAGCGATAGATTTCAGCGATGGAATTCTCTAGCTAATTACTTCTAGAACATAGAGACGGATTTTATCGACGAAATTTTTTAGCTAATTACATCCTAAAATATAGCGACAGATTTAGCAACCGAATTTCTCTAGCTAATTACATACTGAATATAGTGATAGATTTTAGTGACAGAATTTCCCTAGCCAATTCCATCATAAATATAGTAATGAATTTTAGTGACAGAACTTCCCTAGCAAATTAAATCTAGAATATATCTATGGATTTAGAAACAAAATTTCCCTAGATACTTAAATCGGAATATAGCGACGAATTTAATGACGGAACTTCCTTAGCTAATTAAATCCCAAACATAGGGACGAATTTAGTGATGGAATTTCACTAGCCAATATTTAAGTATTTATTTTTTTTATTTTATTATTAGTTTTCATATTTTATTTAATTTTGTTTATTAAATGTATGTTAATGCTTAATAGATGAGTGGTCTTTGAAAGAAACATTCTCCTTATAAATTATAAAAAAAAGGATATTATAAATAAATAATTTAAAAAATATAAAAATATAAAAATATAAAAAATTATTAATTAATAAGGACAAAAATAACTATTTTTATGAAGTATTAATTTTTTAAAAAATTATACAAAAAAATTTTCTAAAATGTTTAATTAAGAAACTTAATAATTTGTATTAACGTAACATTAAATAAGTAATTCAATAAGTATAATAATTTTTATCGATATTTTACAAATTAAATTGACATACATTAAAATTTATACTAATATAAATGTAAAATAATTAATACAAATTTGAAAATCTTTAATTATAATAAAAATTTAAATTTTTTTATTAAATTTAAATGAAAATAAATTAATATTTAAAAATAAATACATATATGTTTTTCCTTACTAAATAAGAATTAAACAATTGAGTAATATTTTTACTATTAGCTTTTAATATTTAGTCTTTATTAAAATAAAAATTATAACTATTTTTAATTATCTTCTCACTTTAAGTAATTTATAAAATATAAACTTATAAATGATATCAAATAATATGAAATTTTATGCCTTTAAAATTATTTCATATTATCTTTATAAAAATTAATATGAATTTTTAAAAATGTATAACAGTAAAATATATATATTTATATATTTTTTAACATAAAAAGTGTTTTATAACACTTAGGAGGGTGGCTTGAAGACCAATCATCTTTTCATGTGTGTCTTGCTATATGAAGTTTGTAAATTTTGTAGCCATTTGATTTTTTTTTCTAGTTATAAAGATAAACATCTATTTTTTGAAGTTGTTTATATATTTATTGTTTAATTAATTTTATAATAAAAAATTGCATGGTGTTTGTTTTTCATGTGTACCTTGCGACACACACATGAACTTTGTTGAAAATATTTTGATAATAAATAAAAAAATGAGTCTTTATCTATTATAATTATTTATTATTTATTTAGCTATCTATACATATATGTAAATCTATATATATGTAATAAATTTAGATGTATAAAAATATATAACTATATGTAAATCCTAAAATTAAATGAAAAATGAATCTTTATGTATAAAAAAATGAATTGAAAAAAATGAGCCTTTATGTTAATATATGTAAATCTTTGAAAGTATATCAGAAAGAGATTTATCATCAATTTAACTCTAACATATATGTATAAATAAATGAATTGAAAAATGAATCTTTAGGTAAATATATTTATTTATTGTTTATTTAGTTATATATAGTTCATTTTTTATACATATATGTATAAAAAAAATGAAGTTTACAAATATATGGATTTCAACTCTAATATACGCTTAAGAGCATCTCCAAGAGGCTCGGTGTTCGCTTTTGTAGTTTATCTCACCTTATATATAAACCCTCACCAGACTCCAACTCCAACGGGCTTTGATTCTTGAGGGGGCCTCTAGAAGACAAAACTTTTCACTCCACAACATGCATGGTAGTGATTCCGTTCAGAAAAAGATTTATCAAAATGCAGTCGTCTTTTACTGGTATGTCATTCCATTAATTTGATTCTGATCATGTAATACAATTCACATAGAACTCATGTGATTGCTCAACAATAATCATACGCAACACAAAACTATGCGCACTAATCTTTCCATTCTAGTGCATGTGATTACATCTCCATCTTTTTGATCAGTTTGAAGAAATATATCAGGTATCAAAAGACAAGTATGCCCTATTACTTCGTTTCTGGATGGTTTTTATTTTTTTGATATATATTGTTCACACACACACACACACACACACTGTGTGCATATAGATCTATTGTATATATATGTATATATAAATTATATATATAAATAAATATGCACACACAAACACAATATATATATATATATATATAAGTATCTAGGTATGTATATTGTATATATCATATATATATGATTTATTTATATGTATAATATAAAAATAAGAAAATAAAAATTAAATATTATTTTTGATTTTTATAAAAAATGCAAGTTGGATTCCTATTTAATTTGACCCATAGTGTATATATATATACACATATACTTACCACATATATATTGTATATAAACAATATATAGATAGAACACACACACACACACACACACACATGTA
This sequence comes from Sapria himalayana, assembly GCA_029783825.1. Taxonomy (NCBI): domain Eukaryota; kingdom Viridiplantae; phylum Streptophyta; class Magnoliopsida; order Malpighiales; family Rafflesiaceae; genus Sapria; species Sapria himalayana. The sequence continues at coordinate 275,401 of JAREIK010002746.1, forward strand.
TATATATATATATATAAAATTAAAAATAAGAAATATAAATTATAAAATATTTTTGATTTTTATAAAAAGCATGTTGGATTCTTATCTGATCTAACCCATCATCCATATCTTTCTTTTATATATTTTTTTAAAAGAGGGTTGCTGATTTTTTAGATACATAAATACATACATAAATACATACATATTATGATAAATTATAGAATCATGTTGATTATTTTCAAAACACCAAGATATTATTATTTTTTCAATCTGTTGTAAGAAATATCAATTTTTTTAATATAAAAAACAAATATATTTTTTATTTGGAATACATAAACATAATTTGTTTTATATTAGTTGCGACAAAATATTGTTAGTACGAGTATCTTACCTTCTTCGACCCCAGACCCTCAAAATTTATAAATGACGCAAAAGATAAGATGAACTAGGTTTGAGTGGGACAAAAAAAATTGTTAAACTTAGTACCACTAAACATTACTTATTCATTTTCCCAAACCAAGTATAATTTTCCCATTTATTATTATCCAAATGATTTGTTAACATTTTCACTTCATATATATATTTTAAAAAATATTCTCTTTGTAAAACACAACTCTTACAAAATGTATATGCACTTTATATTCATATTTACACATAATTACTCCTTAAATCTATGAGAATCACACACACACACACATGCATGCATGTAAGTAAGCATATATATATATATATATATATATATATATATATATATATATATATATATATATATATATATATATATATCCATATTTCTTTCCATCAAAACATCTACCTAAGTGAATTAAGTTTTATTTTCAAGTTTTAAAACTTTCATAAGAAACACATGTGCACACACGCGCACACACACACACACACACACAAACACACATACACCACAAGTGTATGTGATGAATTGTTTTATTGTTCTTTGTAGTAAAAATAGATGACATAAAAGAACTTAATTTTTTAATAACACTTTTTCAATTTTGTTGAGGGAGAAGTTTTAGAAGAACAAGAAAAAATAAAAAAAAAGCAAAAAAAAACTGTTACAATGTAACAAAGATAATCTAATATCATTTAAGTTTATGGAACACATTAATATCAATGGCGACAATTATAACATATAGTTGATAAAGCAAATCATTTAAAGTTAATACACATCTTACAATCACCATGCTAAGTGCTAAGTGCTAAGTGCTAACAATGTCTGATCTGTCATCTGTGGGAACAAGCGGGCAGTGAATCAAAAAAGTCCACCAGGACAAAAAAATTCCTATCCAATGGCCTGAAACACTTGATGATAATTATCACAAAGACCTCTTCTTCTTTTTGGCAAATATATCATATCGAGTGATTAAATGTATTTTAAACTTCTTTCTCTCTCTCTCGCTCTCTCTAATCTCTCTCTTCTACTTCCAAAATTATTGAATCTAAAAAAATTATGATTTGATCTCCTAATTAGAAAGTAATCATGACTTAACTTTTATTATTTAGAATAACAATGAATAAACTAATGCAAAAATTTCAAAATATTCACAATTTTAAAATCACAAGTTAATAAAAATTCAAAATAAAAAAAATTAGATTATTTAAAACATTAAAATCTTCTATCTTCTGTGCATCATTGTCGTTCAACACAGTCAAGCATGGCAGTGCACTTTGCTGTGCTCACCATGCCTTGCTGGGCTGGTGGAGAACACCACCATGCTATGTTTTGAAAAAATGAGTAATGCCAGCATGTGATGACCTATTTAACACCTCTAGTCTGAATTGAATGCATGCTATTCTGGAATAAACTCTAGCATGGAACAAGTTAGCTTGGAAAGAATGCAAGCTAGCCTGGAACAAATCTAGGCTAGCATCGAACTCTAGCATGGAATGAATCTGAGTTAGCCTAAAATGAACCTGAGCTAGCCTAGACTGAACTCGTGCTATCCTAGAATGACGTCGAGCTGGCCTAGAATGAATACAAGCTAGCTTGGAATGAATCCGAGCTAGAGGTGTGAAGCAGGCCATGCCATGTAGGCATGACCCACTTTTTCTTAGCACGACCATGACGTGCACGACATGGTTAAAATCCCATTCCGTGCCAGGCATAGCAGCTTGATAGGCACAACAAAGTGCATGGTCGTGCTCACCATCCCGAATGACAAAGAGAGAAAAACCATAAAAAAATTAATCATGTGACCGAATGTTTTTTAAAAAATAGACTGGCCCATGATGGGGTGGTCAAATTTAAAAAAATAATAATAAAATCGCCCATAAAGGTTTACCATGCGTTGGCACCGACACGAGGCATGACTCGTGCTGGCCTAGCAGGCCACAAACCATGCCTTGGGGTGGCTCGGCTCGAGACCCTACCATGATGGGCCAAGAACTACTGATTTGGGTCATGGCTGGGCCGCCCGACTCATTTGACACCCTTATTCCAAGCTCGGCTAGAATGAACTTGGGCTAGTCTAGAATGAACCTGGGCCAACTCAAAATGAATCAAGCTAGCCTATAATGAACCCCAACTAGTCTAGAATGAATTCATGCAGTCATGCTAGCCTAAAATGAATACATGCTAGATTGGAATGAATTTAGGTTAGCTGTATGCATTGTGTGCAAGCATGTCAAGGTTTGGCCTGACATGATCCTGGCAGCCGACAAGCCATACCAGGTTGCCATTTTCAGAGCCATGTAATGCTAGGCATGACACAATGGCAAGACTAAGCCTAAAAAATGACATTTCACTTCACATGGCCTGTGAGATATCTCTATGAAGATTATTTCTAATTGTGGGAGGCCACCAATGAAATAAAAATCTCTATGATGACTATTTTATCAAGTTTAGAGAAAAATAATTTAATAATCAATATATAATATATAAGTAAGCCTGCTGACAATACATCTTATATTTTGATAATTTATCTCCTCACCTAGATATGTTTTCATAATGAACACCCACCTATGGCATATCTTAGAGAGGCAATCATAAGACATGATATCATTTTAAATGAGATAATATTTGAAAATGAGACATGAGTATCATAGTACAAAAATACCTATACAATATGATGCTGGGTAGAAATCTTCACTTTATTTTGAAGAGTGATTAGAAGACTAATATCATAGGAATTGATGATCATAACACATGGCTACATGAGAGACTTTTAGATGCTCTGAACATGCTATGCGTGTCCCTTCTCAATACAAACTCTATGTTTTGTACAATCAAGTCTTGTAGTCTCTAAATCATCATGAGCTAGAATTAGAGTAGACTCGAGGATTACCAAGTTGTATGGACTTGAGAGATATTTATTTTCTTGTGAAACTTCACTCTCTCTAGAGTTAACTTGATCTATACTTATGGGTCAATATGATGATTTCATATAAATATTATCATTAAGTGAACCAAATTCAATTGTAACCGATGAGTGATCATCCCACCTAAATTGGAGGCTCATGAAAGACTAAAAATTAATTTACTCACATATATTATATGGACACTTGTTCTAGGCTTGTTTAAAAATGAGTCAAACTTAAAAAAATATCAATATTTACTAATACTCAATTAGATTCTGGTTAAAATTACTAGCATACTTTTTAGATACTAGATTAACCAAGAAAATTAAATCTCAAAGTCCTAGGTATTACCTTATCTTGTCATAGGAAAAAAAGATAACAAAACAAACACACCAAAAAACTCTAAAATATATTAAATAATTTCTTTTTCCAAAATAAATGATTTATAAAATCATATAATAAGAAATGATAAAAGAAATATTCAATTGATAAAATAGATTTGATTAATACATTTCCAGAAGACTTTTTCAAAATACTTTGATTAAAAATCTGAGATGTATCAATCAAATAACTATTCATCCTTTTTAAAATTTCATTCCATGATGATGTGTCCGTACATGAAGTCTGGTATATAACCTCAAGATTCATACATAAAGCATGAAAACTATCTGATACATTATTACTTCTACTATTTTTATTATATTTTCATTAAGATGATTTTATATCTTTTTATGAAATGACTGAAAATAAAAAAAAATATAATTTAAAATAAAAAAAATGTAATTTAAAATTAAAAAAAACAAGTAAAACCTATATAATTATCAATCAATATGATAAAATATTCTAACTTCTTTCTAATTTTATCTCTAGTGAGCTTTCATTTTTCTTTTAAATGTATTAGATCGAATGAATACTTGCTCACATAGATCTGACGGACAAAAAAAATATCTTACTAAATATTTCAAAGAGAGATCTAATACCAGACATGAGCAAATATCTAAAAAATAATCAAAATCGACATTATTTATTTAATATATATTATTTTAATAGTTATTATAGTTTCCATTTGTTTATAGTTTTACAAATTTTTTTATTTGTTGTTTATTTTATTACATATGAGAATACTCGACATATGAGCTGTCTCAATTCATATTGCCCATTATATAAGGATACATCGTTGTACATTATTTTTCATGGGTAGTATTGATATTTTGAAATTATTTTCAGCATGTTATTAGAGCCAGTACCTTAAAGAGCACAAATACTATGTTTTGTAGAGAGAGAAGTGCATGTAGATAGTAACATCACCATCATAGATGCACTGTGTGTAACATTGCATGCATGTACAATACCTCTTTCCAAAGAAGGCACACATAATGTGTGCCCTCCCATCTCTCCATCGCATGGCCATTGCATGAGATGTACGTCGATGCCAAAATTCATCAATGTTGATGGTGGAAAGTGCAAAGTGTAACAATGTGTGCAATTTCATGCGCATATGCACATATTCATGTGCAAGTGTGTGACAGTGTATGTGCAAGTGTGCGATAGTGTGTGCGCAAGTGTGTGATAGTGTATGATAGTGTTTGCGCAAGTATGTGACAGTGTGTGATAGTGTGTGTGCAAGTATGTGATAGTGTGTGTGCAAGTATGTGATAGTGTGTGTAAGTGTTTATGTATTCTTCAATCATTTTTGACTATGTCCTTTTAAATTTTGAATCATATAAAAATTATTTAGCATGTTTTCTAGAGATTCTAAAATTAATTATTTTATTTATTTTTCTTGATTATTTTAGTATATAAAAAAGTACAAGTATTTTTCATTAATGTCTAGGATAATATTAGAGAGTGATGAAATATTTTTAAAGCAAAACTCATTTTTTAGTGAATTCAGGAAGAATAATAATCCAAAGATCTAATCACACTCATTATTTTTCCTCATTCCCATATAACTCCACATAAATTTCCAGTTATAAGAGACTAGAGAGGATCACCACCAGCTACATATGAACTTATTGGTTCAAATTATGATTACTCACCTATGAGTATGGGATCATCATTTGCTCTGGCAAATATAAATAATATCAACTTTGAATAAAGTGAGATTTCCATGGAGAGGTAATTTACCTTGAGTCCAGATGACACAATAAATAGTCTTGTAATTTACTATAGTTCCTAGTCATGAGTTGAAAACTAGATAATTTACCACCCATAATTTAGAATTTATACTAAGAAAAAGAAACATGTGCATCATGTAGGAATTATTTCTATTTCACTTTATATCATAGTTTTTAACATTATTTTATAAAATAGTAAAATAAATAATTTAATACAAATATTTAAAAAATAATCATATATTAAAATATATGTATCAAATAGTTATAACATTTACTATTTGAATCATAAAATCATGCATTAAACTTCCCATGTTACAATCTTTCACAAAAATAGGATTAGTAAAAAAAAGAATAAATATTTAATTGAAATATTTTAGATAATCTATAAATCACCCAAAAATTAACTAATCAAATAGTTACCCTTTTATATTATTTCTTACATTATACTCTAACAGATCATGCATAATGGAGATACAACATTTAACTTTCCTCATAATTTTTAAAAAAATTTATTTTTTCATTATATCTCCATAAAACATAAGATGAAACCAAAAACTTTGAGTTTAATCTTTCTTAGTTACTTTAGTATATAAAAAGGATCCACCTTTTATAATAAGAGTTTGATATAATATTAGTGAGTACTAACATTATTTTTTTGAGCATATTTATTTTTTAGCGAGTCTAAAGAATAAGAATCCATAAAACATATTTGGATCCATTACTTTTACTTACTTTTCTATTATCCCACTTGGATTGGACCTCTAGTTAATTGACATTGACATGTATTAGCTACAACTGAACTTATTGGTTTAAATTATGATAATATTTGGATTGAGTCATTATATGTATCAAAAAGTATAAATCAGATTGACTCTAAAGAGAGTCTAACTTACAATGAGAGAAAATTTACTTTGAGTTTAGATGATTCAATAGACCACACGGATATATTTTATTTCCTGATCATGATGATTAAAAAATTAGGATATTTGACTGCCTAAGAATTAGTGTTTATACTAGGAGAAAATGACAAATGCAGTTGCATCTTATTTAGAGCAAATAATATCTCCCAAAGAGCTAGATAATCTTATGGCCAGCGACTCTAATCTTAATTTTTTAATCTACTGATTGGATAGAAAAAAATTATTAATTTTATACATAAAAATTAACATAATGGTGAGACATGCAAATAAAATATCATCATGATTCATGCCTAGTCTAGAAGTCCACCTTCAAGGACAACCCTCCATTCTATTTGCTAAGTTCTTAATTACTAATTATTTTTTAAATTTAAAATATTTTATAATGTTATTCCTATTAGTTGACATAAGACTAAGAATTCTATGATAAGTAGATCTAAAGTAAATTTGCATAATAGAAATTATTTCAGAATCTTCCAAAAATCTAACCAGGATACTCGAGTTAATAATCAAATTCATCACATCTTCTCTCACAAATTCATTCTTATAAATGAAGATGGTCAATTAACCTGATGTTGATCCAACTTCAAAGATCCTATAGCTCATTTATGTTTACCTGAAATCTTCTTCGACACTCCAACTATTTTTTTTTTAATTTTGGTAAGTACATACATATTACTAAATTTTGTTAATTTTTATGTTTCTTAGGCAAATGAGTGAAAATTATAAGAGAAAACCTAGTTTCATATATGAACCTTTCAGTCAAGTTATTGTTATTGTTCAACATTTATCATTTTTTAATGTATGAGATTGAATTGAAAGTAGGAGAAAAATAATAATAAATTTAATTATTTATAGTTTTTAAATATAATTATTAATCTAAAATATACTAAATAAAATTAATTCTTTAAACATAATCACAATGTATACCTTAAGTTTTTGTGTTTATTAAATACTTTAGATATGTACCTCATATTTTTGTGCCTGGAAGTCAACTACTCATGAAACTAACACATACATGACATACAAGACAATTTAAAATTATAAATTATTTAACAAAATAGCACAAATAGGATACAATATGAATATAATAAGAACAAAAAGAGAAAAAAAAAATATAATATAAATATAAATATAAAAATATATCAATTAAATATTTATAGAAAATTCTTTTAATTAAAAATTATTTTTTTATTTCACATATTTTAGGGCAGAAACTCAAAAGCTATCAAATTTTTACAAATAAGCGGTCAAATGCAATCCAATGACTAAAAAATATTTCCACCTATAATAGGTATAAATATTTTAGCTAACAAGGCAACAACAACCATTAAAAAAACAACTACTTTTTCTAAAAACCATGTGCTAATGGGTCATGCTACAATGTCAGGCACACGAGCCATGCTAAGCCTAACACAAGGTATGGTCAAACCCACCTAGCTCGGAATGACTATGAACCAGGTCAAACATGGATGAATCTTGTCGTGCTTATGTCGCCCAACTCACTTGACACATCAACATTCCTAGTTTACACCTTGTTTCATCTAAGCTACATGTCATGGAACTTTATACATCAGCATGAAAGAAAATATTATAATTTTAACTTGTTTCTAGTTCACACCTTGTTTTTATTTTTTATTAATTTTATTATGGACGAGCAGTCAAAATATGAGATACTCACTCTAATTTGCCCTTCAAATTACTATATATATTATATGTATAATAACATATAACTATAAATAATTCAATTTTACTATATGGATAACTATTAAAACATTATACATAACTACATTTAAATATATAATTAACAACATATATTTAATATATATTTTTATATATTAGTATAAAAAATGTATTTTAGTATATCTATACCTATACATAACTATATGTATAAATATATGAAATTATATGAAAAAATATATATACATACATGTATAAATATAAGTTAAACTATACGTGTAACTATATGTATAACCACATGTAACTATATTTATAATGATATGTATAAAAACATACAACATAATGTTTAACTATATGTGTATAACTATATATAAATATTTGTATAACTATAAAAAACTCTATATAAATAAATATAACTTTATTTTTAATGATGTATACATATATGTATACACATATGTAATTCTATATAATTGTTTATAACTTTGTATGCATTTATATAGAGTAGCAGCGGTGATAGCGATAGTAGTAATGGTAGTGGCAGCATTGGCGGTAGCACCGGTAGTAGTGGTAGTAGCGGTAGCACCGACAGTAATGGCTACAACACCGACCGCATTAGTAGTAGCAGTGGCAATGACAGTGGTGGGAGTGTTAGTGGCAGTGGTGACAGTGACAAAGGGAGCAGCCGCAACAGCAACAAATGTGGTATATACATACATATATAGTCAGTTTATACGTACATATAATACTATAGTATTTTATGTACATATATACTAAGTATATATGTACTCAGTATATATGTACGCATAATACTATAGTTTATATGTACATATACTACAGTAATATATGTACGAGTGAAATGCTAATATATATGTACATATTTATTGCAGTAATATATATTTATCAAAACATAGCTTTTTTTTAATTTACTTTGATTAGATTTAGTGGTTTAAATTTCTTACAGATATGGTATCACATTGTTTCCCATACGAAGCTTGTATAAGTGAAGGGATTTTTCAATAGACATGATGCACCATGACCCGGACAACTTTTTTGCAGCAGAAAGTTGGTGATCGGAGGAGTTGAGAGAGTGAAAGCAAAGTCAATGCATGGATAGATTATACTTTATGTACTATCGATAGATACATTGATTAATAAGATGTAATATAAATTTGTTATTTTTTTGTTTTAGTTATATAAAATATTATATTAGAATAAGTTATTAAATGAATTTTTTTAATTAAAAATTAATATTTATAGTTTATGTTTTTATTCAATTTAATATAAAAATATTAAATTATTTAATTAAATTTTAGTTGAAGCTGTATGACAATCAACTTTAATTTGTATTTTTTCATGTCTATAATAACTATTTTTATATATTTGTAAATATGTCTGTGTGTCCCCAAAATTTTTGGGTAGAGTTTTAGTCTATTATACGTATGTAAAAGTCTTGGCGGGGCCTCCATGGTTCTGGGAACAACATCTTATTATATAAAGCAGTGATATGAACCAAAATAATTAATTCCATGCAAATGCAGGTTTGTTCTTGACACTCTTATTTTGTGATGATATCCATCATCATAGTTCAGATCTCTGACTCCTTGTTATCGGTTATTGGTTTGTAAAAGTAGTATGTTATGCTCCATGTATAGGTGTAACAATATTATCTATTTTCGTGGAGTACTAGAAAAAAATGAACGAGAAATGCTGACCATGCCTGAGATACCTATATGCATGTTTTTTAAGTCCTATATTATTATATTCTTTTGTCTTTGATGGAAGGTGTGTTTGCATTAAAGTACACATGTGTGTGTCATCTAAGGCTATGTGATTATATATACGTAGATATAATACTGTAGTATATATGTACATATATACTTGGTATAAATGTACGTATATACTGAGTATATAAGTATGAATATACCAAGTATATATGTTCATATATACTGAGTAAATTTGTACATATATACTCAGTATATACATACTTATATATTGTAGTATATATGTGTGTATATACTCGGTATATTCATACTTTTAAATTGTAGTATATATGTACGTATATACTCGGTATATATGTACTTTTATACTATACTATATACATACGTATATACCAGGTATATACGTAAGTAGGTGCATATATTTATTTGTAGTTATGTATATATTATCATACGTACACACCTATTTACACACAGACAAACTTTTGAATATATAATTGCTCGGGCTAGTCAAGTCATCATTGTGCATTGCTCACTGATGTAGGTAATAAAAGCATTGGATATTAGACTTTTCTTAAAGCTGTGGGATGATATTTCTAGTCTAGGCCAGCCAGGCAGATAGAAGTTGGTCATAAAAATTTTAGTAATTATATTGATATGCAATTATCACATTGTACAACACGATCATATGCTTAAATAAGTTTTGTTGCTCAATATTCTACGATGATTGGTTCTAATTGTACTAGGTCTTAGAATGATGCTGATGATGATGCTCGTGTAGTGTCATGTAATTATGATCTAGTAAGAATATATGGTCCTATTTTAGGAGAAGCAGCTCACCGCCTCATCAATAACTCACTCAATCTCAAGTTCATTAGTCGAGCATCATCACCCACCTTACTTTTATTATTAGCAGTGGTAGTAGTGGTGGTGGTGGCAATGGCAGTGGAAGTGGTAGTGGAGTCAGAGGCGACATCAGCAGTAGAAGTGGAAGAAGTGGCTGAAGTGATAGTAGCAACAGAAGCGGCAGTAGTGGCAACAGTGGTAGTGGTGGTAGTGGTGGCAGTGGTGGTGGCAACAGCAGCACCAGTAGCAGGCAGGATCTATCTATCTATCTATCTGCCTAACTATTTTTATATCTTTTTTATATATAAATATCTATCTATCTGTATATCTATCTATTTATATACATTTCTATCTATCTGTCTATCTAATTGTGTAATTAACTATCTATTTGTATATCTAGATATTTAACAATCTATTTGTATATCTAGATATTTAACTATCTATCTATCGATCTGTCTATCTATTTGTTTATCTATATATCTAACTATCTATCTATCTAAATATGTCTATTTGTCCATCTATAAATATATCTATCTCTCTATCTATCTATTTTTCTATATATCTATCTATTTGTGTATCTATCTATATATATATATGCCTATTTATATATCAGTCTATATGTCTATCTATCTTTCTATCTATCTTTCTATCTATCAATCTTTCTATCTATCAATATTTATATCTATCTATCTTTCTATATATCTATCTTTCTATCTCTCTGGCTAACTATCTAAATACTTGTCTATCTATCTAACTATCTATCAATCTAATTATCTATCTATATATCTATCTATCTATTTGTCTATTTATCTAACTATCTATCTGACTATCTATTTATCTATCTATTTATTTGTCTATCTAACTATAACTCCAACACTCTATATATCAATTTTTCTATTTGTATATCTATCTATCTATATATAAATCTATCTTTTTAACTGTCTATCTATCTATCTATTTTTTGTATATCTATCTTTCTATCTATTTGTCTATCTATCTATCTATCTATCTTTCTATCTTTGTATATCAATTTGTCTTTCTACATATTTATATTTCTATATATCTATCTGAATATCTATCTATCTATCTGTCTATATATATATATATATATATATATATATATATATATATATTAGTATATGTATCTGTATATCAATCTATATATCTATTTATCTATCAATCTATCTATGAAATTGACTCTAAATCTACCTTTTAATCTATCTATCAATCTAATTATGAATATATATATCAATCTAACTATCTATCTTTCTAACTATTTATCTAATTATCTATGTATATATCTATCTGATTGACTATTTATCCATCTATCCATATATCTGTCTTTCTATCTATATGTCTTTCTATCCGTCTATATATCCAACTATCTTTTCATCTATCAATCCAACCATCTATGTGTCAATATATATACTTTATATCTATAATTCTATTTGTCTATCTACCTGTCTATCAATCTTTTTATCTGACTTTCTATTTACATGTCTATCTTCCTTTTTATCTATCAATCTATTAGTATGTCTATCTATTTGTCTATCTGTCATTCTATCTATTTATCTATCTGATTGTCTATCTATCTGTCATCTATCTATCTATTTATCCATCTGTGTGTGTATATATATATATATGTTTCTATTTATTTGTCTATCTATTTATCTATATATCTATCTATCTTTCTATCTATCTATCTATCTATCTTTCTATCTATCTGTCTGTCTGTATATATGTGGGTCTATCTGGCTATCTATCATTTGCTATATCAATCATTATATATGTCTATTTATCTAATTATCTAATTTACTATCTATATATCTATCTATTTACCTATATGTTTGTGTATGTAGTAGTCTATCTATCAATTTATCTGTCTATCTATCTATCTATGTATATATTATTAGTCTGTCTATATAGGTGACTATCTATCTATATATCTATCTATTTATATATGTGTCTATCTATCTATATCACTTTTTGTATATCTATCTCTCTATCAATCTTGCTATCTATCTATCTATCTATATATCTAACTCTCTATATATTTGACTATCTATCTATCTACCAATCTGTCTATCTATCTATCAATCTCTCTATCTATCGATATATATATATATATATATCTGTCGGTCTATCTTTCTTTCTATTAATCCATGTATATATCTGTCTATATATCTTTTTATCTATCTATCTATCTATATGTTTATTTATATATCTATTTATTTGTCTATCTATATGTCTATCTATTTGCCAATCTATCTGTCTATCTATATATCTATCAATATATATATATATCCACGTGTCTACCTATCTATCAATTTGACTATCTATCTATCTATTTATATATTTTGTTTATCTCTGTATCTATCTATTTTTCTATCTATTTGTATAAATATGTATCTATTTATCTATCTTTCATCTATCTATATATCTGTCTATCAATCTATCTATCTAAGTATTTATCTATATTTTTATCTATCCATCTGGCTATCAATCTATCTATCTATCTATCAATCTATTTATTTGTCTATTTATCTGTCAATCTATTTGCCTATATATCTATCAATCTATCTATTTATCTATCTATCTATATATCTATATGTATATCTATCTATCTATCTATCTATTTGTTTATCTAATTATCTATCTATCTATTTGTGCATCTATTTATCTATCTATCTATCTATCTATCTATCTATGGTTTTGTATATCAATTTGTTTATCAATCTATCAATCAATTTGTTTATAAATCAATCTATCAATCTTTCAATTAATCTATCTATCTATCTATCTATCTAACAATATATCTATCTATCTATATATTTATCTATCTCTCTATCTATTTGTCTATCTATTTGTCTTTCTACATATTTATATTTCCATATATCTATTTGTAGATATATCAGTCAATATATCTATATATCAATATGTATATCTATTTATCGATCAATTTATCTATCAATTTGTCTATCAATCTACCTATAATCTATCTATCAATCTAATTATTAATCTACCTATCAATATAACTATCTATTTGTCTATATATCTATTTATTTGTGTATATATTTATCTGATTGTCTATCAATCTGTCTATCTATTCCTCCATCTATCCATCCATCTATCTGTCTATCTATCTATCCATCCATCTATCCATATATCTATCTATCTATCTTTCTTTCTATGTATCTATCCATCTATATATTCATCTATCTATCAAACAATCTATGTGTCAATCTATCTATCTTTATATCTTTCTTTTTATTTGTTTATCTGCCTGTCTATCAATCTTTTTATCTTACTTTATATTTGCATGTCTATCTGTCTTTTTATCTATCTATCTATCTATTAGTCTATCTATCTATTTATCAATCTGTTTGTCTGTTTGTTTGTCTTTCTGTTTATCTATATGATTGTCTTGCTGTCTATCTATTTATCTATCTATCCATCTGTCTCTCTATATATATGTCTATCTATTTCTTTTTCAATCTATCTGTCTATCTATCTATCAATCAATATTTCTCTTTCTCTATCTGTCTATCTATCTGCTTGGCTATCTATCGGTCTATCTGTCTATCTATCATTCTATTTATCTAGCATTATGTCGATCGATCTTTATATATGTTTGTCTATTAAATTATTTAATTTTCTATCTATCTATCTTTTTATCTATATGTTTGTCAATGTATCTGTCTATCTATCTATTTATTTATCTATCTTTCTATGTATCTATCTATCAGCATGTCTATATATGTGTCTATCTATCTATCTATCTGTCTGTTTGTCTATATATGTGTATATTTGTTTATCTCACTATTTGTATATATATTTGTCTATCAATCGGTTTCCAAACTTGTCTATATTTTTTTATCTATCTATCTATCTAACAATCTATCTATCTGTCTATCTATCTATCTATCTTACTATCTAATAATCTATGTAATTATCTATCTATATCTCTATCTATCTATCTATCTATCTGTCTATCTATATGTTGATTTATTTATCTATCTGTCTGTCTATCTATCTATATGTCTTTCTATATGTCTATCTATCTCTCTATCTATATATCTATCAATATATATATATATATATATATATATATATATATATATCTATCTATCTATCTATATATCTGTATATCTATCAGTAAATCTATCTGTATATCTATTTATTAATCAATCTATCTATCAATTTGTCTATTAATCTGCCTATAATCTATCGATTAATCAAATTATGAATCTATCTATAAATATATCTATCAATATAACAATCTATCTATCTATTTATCTATCTATTTATCTATTTATATATCTATCTGATTGTCTATTTATTTATTTATCTATCTATCCATCTATCTATCTATCTTTCTATCTGTTAATCTATCCTTCTATATATCCAACGATCTATTCATCTATCTATCCAACGATCTAAGTGTGAATCTATCTATCTTTATATCTGTCTTTCTATTTGTCTATCTACTTGTCTATCATTCTTTTTATCTGACTTTCTATTTTCATGTCTATCTACCTTTTTATCTATCTATTTGTTTGTCTATTTATTTATCAATCTATTTGTCTATCTCTTTGTCTATCTGTTTATCTATCTTATTGTCTATTTGTCTATTTTCTTGTCTATTTATTCAAATGTCTATCTATACATGTCACGTTCTAATTGTTTATAAAATGTCAGTCAATCTATCTATCTAACTATCTATCTATCTGTCTGGTTCTCTATCAATCTATCTGACTATCTATCATTCTATCTATCAATCTTTATATATATATGTCTATCAAATTATATATTTTCTACCTATCTATCTATTTATCTATATGTTAGTCAATGTATCTGTCTATCCATCTATTTATCTATCTATCTATGTATCAATCTATAAGCCTGTCTATATATATGTTATCTATCTGTCTGTCTATTTATATGTGTTTCTATCTATCTATCTATCTATATATCAAAATCTCTATATATTTGTCTATCTATCTGTCTACCAATCTATCTATCTTTCTATCTATCTATTTATCTAATGATCTATCTATCTATCTGTCCATCTATGTGCGCATCTATCTATTTATCTTTCTATCGATTAATCTATGTATTATCTATCTATATATCGATATATCTATCATCTATTTATATGTCTAGTTATCTATCTATCTGTCTGTCTGTCTATCTATATGTCGATATATATATATATATATATATATATATATATATATATATATATATATATATATGGCTATCTTTTTGTCTATCTAATAGTATATCTATCAATCTGTCTATCAGAATATTGATCTGTATATCTATTTATCTATCTATCAATTTATCTATCAATCTCCCTATAATCTATCTGATCAATCTAATTATGAATTTATATATCATTCATCTATGAATCTAACTATCTATATATATATATATATCAATCTATTTATATGTGTAAATATATATCAGATTGTCTATTTATCCGTCTATATATACACATCCATCTAACCTCCTATATATCCATCTTTCTATCTATATGTTTTTCTATTCGTCTATATATCCAAATATCTATTTATCTATCTATCCAACAATCTATGTGTCAATCTATCTATCTTTATATTTGTCTTTTTATTTGTCTCTTTACCTGTCTATCAATCTTTTTGACATTGTATTTGCATGTCTAATAACTTTTTATCTATCTATTTATCTATCAGTGTGTCTATCTATTATCAATCTTTTTGTATATATGTCTATCTATGTATTTATCTATTTGATTGTCTATCTGTCTATCTATTTTTCTATCTATCTATATATCCGTCTAACTATTTGTTTGCCTATCTATCTGTCTATCTACCTATCTATAACTTTATCTATCTATCTATCTTCTATATGTTTATCTATTTGTCTGTCAATCTATCGGTCTATCTGTCTATCTATCGATCTATCTAGCTATCTTTTGTCTATGGCTCTGTTTATCAATCATTCTATTAATCTATCTATCAATTTGTCTATAATGTATTTTAATAATCTTTCTATTAATCTATCTATCAAATGATCGATCAATCATTCTATCAATCAATCTATCAATTTGTCTATTATTATTTTTATAAATCTGTTTATCTATTTAACTATCTATCGATCTAACTATCTGTCTATCTATCTATCTATATATTTAACTATCCATCTATATATCTATCTATCTATAAATCTTTCTATTATTCTTTCTTTTTATCTATATGTCTAAATAATTATATCTTCCATCTATCTATCTATGCATATATATGTAAATTTTTCTATCTATCTATCTATCTATCTATATATTTATCAGTCTAACTTTTTGTCAATCTAGCCATTTATCTATTTGTCAATCTATATGTCAAACTATCTGTCTAGCTATCTATCTATCTATATTTCTATTTTTCTATCTATCTGTCTATTAATAAATCTATATATTTTTCTATCTCTATGTCTTTCTATATGTATATCTATCTATCTATCTATCTATTTATCATTCTGTCAATAAATCAATCAATCTGCCTATCTATCAGTCTATCTATCCATCAATCTATCTAGCTATCTATCTATGTATATATTAATCTGTCTGTCTAACGATCTATCTCTATATGTGTTTATCTAACTATCTAACTAACTATTTATCTTTCTATATATCTATCTGTGTGTGTGTATATATATAAATATGTATTTGTCTATCCATCTATCTAACTATTTTTATATCAATCAATCAATCAATTAATCAATCTATATGTCTATCTATCTCTCTATATATCTATCTATCTATTTCTGTTTTTATATGTTTATATATATATATATATATATATATATATATATATATATATCAGAATATCTGTCTATCAATCTGACTATCTACTTGTCTATCTATCTATCTAACTGTCTATCTATCTATCTATTTATATGTTTATCTATCTATCAATCTATCTATTTATATATCTGTATATCTCTTTGTGTCTCTATTTATCTATCTACATGTCTATCTATCTATCTATCTATCTATCTATGTATCTGTCTATCGATCTGTTTATCTATCTATGTATCTATTTGTCAATCTATCTGGCTATCTATTTTTATATCTATCTATCTATCTAACAATCAATCAATCTATCTCTCTATGTCTATCTATATGTCTATCTATCTGTCTATTTATATAAATTTTGATCTATCTATCTATCTATCTATTTATATGTCTAACTATGTGTCAATCTATGTGTCTATCTATATGTCAATTTATCTGTCTAGCTATCTATCTATCTATTTATTTGTCAATCAACCTATCTATCTATCTATCTATGTATCTATATAACTATCTCAATATTTTTGTCTATCTTTATGTCTATTTATTTTTCTAACTTTCTATATTTCTGCTATCTTTCTGTCTTACTATTTTTCTAACTTTTTATCTTTCTGTCTATCTATATATCTAACTATTTTTCCATCTTTCCATCAATCTATATGTTTGTGTATATATATTTATCTATCTATTTGTCTATCTACCTACCTATCTATCTACCTATCTAACTAAGTATCTATCTATCTTTTTATCTATTTATTTATCGATCTATCTTTCTATATATTTATCTATCTATTTATTAGACTATCTATCTATTTATTTGTCATATCTATATATCTATCTATATATTTGTCGATCTACCTAACTATCTATCAGTCTATCTTTTTGAGTCTTTTTTTGTCTATCTATATTTCGATCCATCCATCTATCTATTTATCTATCTATCTATATGTATATATATTTATCTATCTACATATCTAACTATTTATCTATTTATTCGTCTATTTATTTGTATATATATCTATCTATATCTATTTATCTATTTGTCTATCTATTAGTCTATCTCTCTTTATATGTATCTATCTATCAATCTATTTATCTATCTATCAATCTCTATGTATCTATTTTCCTATCAATATATCTATCTATATATCTTTCTATCTATCTGTCTATTTATATATCTATCTATTTGTTTATCTATCTGTCTATATATTTGTATATTTATCTATCTATCTAACTATCTATTTATCTATCTATCTATCTATCTATCTATCTATCTGTCTATCTATCTTTCTATCTATCTCTCTATCTATATGTCTATCTATCTATCTATCTATCTATCTATCTAACTTCTTATCTATCTATCTATCTAAATATTTATATGTCTAACTATATATCAATCAATGTGTCTATCTATATGTCAATTTATCTGTCTAGCTATTTATATATCTATCTATCTATTTGTCAATCAATCAATCTATCTATCTATATATCTATATAACTATTTGTCATATCTATTTGTCTATCTTTATGTCTATCTATTTTTCTAACTTTCTATCTTTCTGGCTATCTTTCTGTCTTACTATTTTTCTAACTTTTAATCTTTTTTTCTATGTATATATCTAACTATTTGTCTATCTTTCCATCAATCTATATGTTTGTGTGTATATATATATCTATCTATATGTCTATCTGTCTATCTATCTATCTATCTACCTATCTAACTATGTATCTATCCATCTTTCTATCTATTTATTTATTAATCTATGTTTCTATATATTTATCTGTCTATCTATCTATTTATTTGTCATATCTATATATCTATCTATCTATCTGTCTATCTGCCAATCTATCTATCAACCTATCTTTTTGTATATTTTTGTCTATCTATCTTTCTATCCATTCATCCATCTATCTATTTATCTATCTATTTATATGTCTATATATCTATCTATCTATATATCTAACTATCTATCTATTTATTTGTCTATCTATTTGTCTATATATCTATCTATATATCTATTAATCTATTTGTCCATTTTTTTTATCTCTTTATATATGTATATATGTTTCTGTCTATCTATGTATCTATCTATCTATATGGCTATCTATCTAACTATATAATTGTTTATATATATATATATATATATATCAATCTATATATCTTTATCTTTATCTTTCTATCAACCTATCTATTTATCTATCTATCTGTCTATCTTTCTATTTATATATCAATATGTCAATCAATATGTCTATCTATCTATCCATCTATCTATCTATCTATCTGTTTGTCTATATGTCTATCTATTAGTCTAAATCTCTATCTATCTATATGCCTATTTATTTGTCTATCTATATCACTTTCTATCTTTTAGTTTATCTGTTTATCTATCTACCTTTTATCTATCTATCTATCTTTCTTTCTTTCTAATAATCTATCTATCTATCTATCTATCTATATATCTATTTATCTATCTATCTATATATTTATCTATCTCGGTATCTTTCTATCTCTATATTTATCTATTATCTATGTGTCTATCTATCTTTCAATCAATCTATCTATCTATTTTTCAATCTATTTGTCTATCTATCTTTGTATCTATCTATATATCTACATATCTATCAATATATCTATCTATTTGTGTATCTATCCATTTATCTGTCTAACTATTTTTCAATCTTTCATTCTATCTATCTGTCTATCTATCTTTCTATCTATTTGTCTATCTATATGTCTATATATCTGTATATCTATTTGTCTATCAATCTATCTATTTGTTCTATTTCTATCTATTTATCTATTTGTCTATCTATTTAACTATCTATTTATTCATTTATCTATTTATTTGTCTATCTATCTATCCATCTATCTATCCATCTGTCAATATATTTATCTATCTATTTGTCTATCTATCTTTTTATTTATCCATCTATTTGTCTATATATATATATATATATATATATATATATATATACATATATATCTATATATGTGTTTATATATTTCTCAATCTATATGTCTATCTATCTTTCTATCTATATGTATATCTATTTCTCTATAATCTATCTATCTATGTGTATATCTATCTATCTATTTATTTGTATATCTATTTGTCTCTCTCTATCAATCCATTTATCTATCTATCTATTTATCTTTATATTATTATAACTCTCTATCTATTTATCTATTTATATATCTATCTATTCATCTATCTTTCTATCTATCTATGTGTCCATCTTTTTCTCTGTCTATCTTTCTATCTATTTGTATATCTATGTATCTGTTTGTATGTCTGTCTGTTGTTTATATATTTGTCTATCAATTTGTCTCTATATCTATCTATCTATTCTCTATATATCTATCTATCTATTTATCTAAATATTTGACTATCAATCTATCTATCTATCTATCTAACTATCTATTTGTCTAATTATTTGTCTATTTATTTATCTATATTTTTTATTTTTTTTTATTTTTTTTATTTTTTTATTTTTTTTTATTTTTTTATTTTTTTATTATTTTTATTTTTTTATTTTTTTTATTTTTTTTAATTTTTTTAATTTTTTAAATTTTTTTAATTTTTTTTAATTTTTTTTTATTTTTCTAAACATATTTATAATGTTTATATAACAAAACATGATGAATATAGTATATGATATGTGGTATAATCAATACACTCTTCTTTTTTTTATTTTTTAATGTTGACATGACATTTTTAAAAAAGTAATTTCATTTAAGAGTATCAATATATTTTTAGTTTTGATGCTATTTTTTTAAAACATAAATAGTATTAGAGTTTTTTTATTAAATATTTTAAATCTGAAGCTATTTTACTTATTTATTCAGAAAAAAAAAGTAAATTTTGTTGAATTGTGCTACTGGATTCTGGTGCCTGGAAGCTTGTTTTCTTAACTGTGAATCATGAATCCCTCACTATCGTAGGGCCGATCATGGTCTCCATTCTCCTGGCTCTCCGTTCCCCATCACCTATATCACAACTCACTTCGATATCGTCCCATTGTGCTTCATGTATAGATATGCAGGAGTACATGTGACTTCTTAAAAATTCCTTCTCAATCAATGATTGTGCCTTGTTTCTTCCAGTTTTTCCCATTATCAAGGTGCCCTAAATGATCACCAACAAACATTTCTCTAAGTGTTAAATGCGAGCAATTCTTCCTTTGATTTTTGTCTCAGAATGGATTAATCCGTTTGAATCTATCTCGTCAAGTTAGTATGTCTTTTGTTTGCAGTTAGATAAGCATTTTTTGATTTGAACCAATTCTATACTTGAGATATCTTTACTAATAGTAATCTTCGATTATTTTCCTCTCAGTGTACGTGTATCCTAAAGAATAATAACACTATCATCTGATGAGACGGCGAATACCTTTGGCAAGAGAAAATCGTTCAATCAAAATGGAATAGTGATTCTTAGCCCTAAATCTTCGACCATCGCAACTTCAAAAGTGCAATATAATCAAGTTCAGTCTTTCAAAGGTTTTGTGTACTTGTTGTGATAGGACTATGTGAGTCTTTTTCACTTGCTATTTGTGGGAGCTATATTTATGTCCTAACGAGCCCGACACTTGGACAACATGAGCTTTCGGTTTCAAAATATAATGATTCTTTGGGGAATTGTCACTTTAATGGAAATTGGATCGTAGATAATAGCTATCCTCTTCACAATGCTTCAGAATACCCTTTTGTAATGCAAGGATTTATTTGTCTGGGAAATGGAAGGAAGGATAGGCAGTATCTGAGGTGGAGATGAAACCTACGGACTGTCATATTCCTAGGTTAGATGTGCAAGATATTTTAGAAAGATTGAGGAATAAGAGGATTGTGTTTGTTGGTAATTCAATGAGTAGAACACAATGTGAATCTTTGATTTGTTTGCTCTTGTCGGAGGTGGAATATAAAAAGAGTGTTTATAAAATTAACAAGAATAACATAACTAAACATGTCAGATTTCTAGGTGTTAGGTTTCACGCCTTCAATTTCACTGTAGAATTTGTTTGTTCCATTTTTTTGGTAAAATATGTCCGAGTTCCCAAACATTCACCTAAGCAGGTCGAGTTAATACTCCAACTAGATATGTTGGATGACATTAATGAACAATGGATCAATTTCTATGTTCTAATTTTCAACACAAGCATTGGTGGAAAGCTCTTTGATATGTATGTTCTGCCCAAAAACATGAACTCAGTTTTTCTAGTTGTCTGTCTTTATCATTTAAAAATGCCAATTAGTTTCTCCATTTTTCTGTTGTAAAAGACAAGCATTAATAAATTACCAACTTGGGGTGACATGTGTTCACTAAAAAAATATATGTGATTGATAAAAATTCTGTTTTTAATAATTGACACATGGTATGATAGAAATATCATGTAAAGATCTCATTGAATCTTATCAAGTTGGTATATGAATATATAATATATTATATATACTCAACTCAAAAAAAATGGTGATCATTATAGTGCTTAGTGAAAATGTTTGAGCCTGATCTTGAATACAAGTATGAACAATAATACTCAACCTATTTTATTTTGTATTTTTTGATGAATTGAAAATTAATATCTATATGTTTTATTTTTTCGTACAAAATGCCTTTGGAAACTATGTGTATGATTCCATCATTGTCATAATAAAAAAATAATTTTTTTAAAGAAATTGAAAATTCACTCTTTCTAATCAAATATATAATTCAAAAAAGCTTATAAGTTAGAGTATGTATGATGTGACAATTTATCTTTGCATAAAATCATGGAATTATTTTTAATCTTTTATTTTTTTAAGAGATACAATTATTTATAAAACAAATATAATAATTTATAATACTTTTTTTTCTATGGCAGTTGATATCAAACTATAATTTGAATAATCAATCTCATGAGTATCAGTATAATTTCTAAAATAAATATGAAGTATTAGAGATTTCATTAAATATTAAATTTTTTAAAGAATAATGTTCATATGTGACTATCGAGTATACTCTCAAAAATAACTTATTATTTTGATAATATAATATATTTGATAATAATTGTTTGATAGTGAATTTAATGTACTATCTAAGAGTTTAATTTTGCAAAAATATTTATAACATTTTATTGTCAAAATAAAATTATATTTTGATGACCTATAATTATAATTTCAAGAAAGTACCTACGACTTACAAGGTATTTTATTTGAAATTATATCAGAAAAAATTTATTTCATATATAGTAATAATAATATAATATTTATGAAATAACATGATAAAATAAAATGATGGTAATAATGATCTTTATAAAGTTTGTTTATATACTTACAAATTAAATTTATAAGGAACATTGAGTGGAATGATTTTTATCATTCATCACATATTTAATGTGGTTATTTACCAAATGATCATTTATTTATAATAATGATCAATATGAATAAATAAAAATATAATTCTAATATGAGAACTCCAATATAAGAGAGATGTTTGAAATATATTTGTGTAACAAAAAATAAGTTATAATTGAAAAAAAATTATAAAACTAAGTTCTCAAAGACTACTTTAGCTCAATAAAATCCATTTTGGCACCTTCATGAAAATTGGGAGGTTGTTTTATGAGTTTTTCATTCTCAAGTTTTTTTAGAAGAATTATTATTTTTATTTAAAATTAACAAATAAATCACCCGTGATAACTTCTTAAGTATAATAGTATATAGATAGAGTGAAGGTCGTGCATTTCTTCTCGCATGATATGTTGTTATTCATAATGCAATGGTATGCTGAAAAAAAATTTGTGGTATCTCGAATTTGATTGAATAGGAAATTTAGAGAAAGATAAAATCTCTTTGATAGGATATCTAGTATAACTTTGTTATATCATTAAGAGAATAATTGAAAAATTAAATTTAACTAAATCATCTTCATGATCATTTAGTCTCTACATGAGACTTATCAATGGTTTGAATAAGATGTTTTCTCATTATATTTTTTCTAATATGAAAGATATCTTGCTCTTGAATTTTATGACTATTTGAACTCAATAAATTCGATAGAATAGGAATAATACCTAGAGAGAAATTTATGGGTAAAAAACTTCTTTATTAGAAATTTTTTCATTTTAATTAGTACAAATCTTAACATCTTACAATATTATTAGAAAAAAATAAAGATTTATAGAGATTTAAAATTTTTGATAATGAGCTGTAATAACTTTGAAAGATGCTAAGAATGGAAATACACAATTCTTTAGATAACCTGTAGAAGCCTTTATATCTAATTTTCAATGGATAAGTCTTCAATTGTTAATCAACATTAACAATTAAAATATAATCTTAAAACCCCATCATTTTAAATAATATAACTTTAACACTAATATTGTTTATATTTGTAATTGGAGAGTAACAAATATTTTCTTTTTTAGTACTCAAATATTTATTGAATGCATACTCAATGATATTAAATATTATTTTCTCATGTCTACAAAAGTTATTTTGCAAAATAGGTACTTTCAAATATTCAGAAATTTATATATTTCAAAATTTATATCTAATTTGTCAGAGATATGATTTATCTAGCAATTTATAATTAGAATTATATATTTCAAAATTATCATGAAACACTCGGTTCCTATAAAAAGTTTTGTAATAGTTCAATCAAATTTTTATTCTTTTTAATTATATTATTTCAAGGTTAAGTATATTCTAGTATAACAAATGTTGTGGTTCGTTACATGCTCAAGGAAGTAAGGTCTAAATTTTGTAGAATTGTATTTTAAAATATAATATGTATCAAAAAAGTAATATTTTGAGGTTAAATATATTCATGTAAATATATAATAATTATTATAACAATTTTATTTTGTTAAAATTATTTTTACTTAGTAGTTAAAGTAACCAACATATGAGTTATCCATGTAAATTTTTTGATTTATATATACATTAGGTTTTTTTGGTTTGTTGATCGATTATATTTGTTTTTTTTTCTTTCTAACATTTTGTTTGAATTAATTTTTAGTAAATTTTTATATGGTATCAGAGATTGTGTTTGAAAAACCTTCATCCAAAGATGGCCTCAATGAAGTGTGTGTGAGTATGTGATAGTGGTATCAGAGATTATTTTTTCTTAGTCGTTCATTTCTATTCAAATCGAGAATATTGAACCCTAATATTAGAGATGTTCGTATGCTATATTGTGAGACCTATCACAAAAAAATATATTTTAGAATTATATATTCTCAATGTCAAATTTGTATGTGTAAAAATTTATTTATTTTCACAATGACTTTTAAGAATATAGTTGAGTTGATAGTTTAGATAAGTTGAGATACTTTATTATCTTTAATAATAATTGTATTTATTTTTGGCAAATATCATGTAGATCATTATTTTTGGCAAAAAGGTGGGTACCAACTGGAAATAATTTTTGAATTAATTGATTGTGAATTGTTAGTTTGATGTCTTGTTTAATATTTGAATTTCAAAGAAGAACAAGATACCATGTATTCTCAAAGCACACTGCCCATGCATTGTAACTTATTTCGTGTATACATTAATAATAAGTAATTATTCCATCATTATATAATATTCGCATAAGTAATATGAAAGATAATTTGATTAGTAATAGAGTAAACCATTATGTTTTTTTTAAAATATGCATACAGTATATATATATCCTAAGTAGCAGATGTGTGGTGCATGTGAAGTTGCTTATTTAGTGCATTCAATGTTTGATTTACATGTATATCTATAATTTTTTACAATGAAACATGCGTACTAATATACTTCTATACACAAAAAACTCGCCAATTTATTTGTCACATATACAAAAAATTAGAAAATGGCAAGAGCACCCCTCTTGGGCTACTCTTATCAAAATGAAGCTATTTTTTATTTTTTAATGTATTAAATGAATATTTTAATGTGTTATGTATGCTCATAAAATATTAAATTAAAAATAACATATAATGTAATCTAGCAACCATCATAGAAAATGAATATAGGCTTTTCTAATACAAAAAATTAATTTATCAGTTTAATATCTAATTGGAAAAAGTATATAAGTGATAGTCATATCTATAATTTTTACTAAATTAATAAGTTCCCTTCCATCATATTGTTTAGGTATGAATTGATGTGTATGTAAATAATCTTTATGTAAATTACTAAATTATTTGGTTAAATTTCTATTGTACACAAAAAACTTTCCATTTTGTTTGTCACATATACTAAAAATTAGAAACTATCAAAAATAATATTGTACAACTAAATGAAAACAAAAAAATAAAACAAGATGAAACATGTCATT
Source organism: Sapria himalayana (assembly GCA_029783825.1). Classification (NCBI taxonomy): domain Eukaryota; kingdom Viridiplantae; phylum Streptophyta; class Magnoliopsida; order Malpighiales; family Rafflesiaceae; genus Sapria; species Sapria himalayana. Next base: position 302,080 of record JAREIK010002746.1, read on the forward strand.
TATTAATGACTTTCAAAATTTTGATTATGAATTAATGCCATTTGTTTGTCACACAGACTTTTTAGGCATTGTGAAAAAAAGACCTCTCGGGCTTCTCTTGCCATAATGTAGCTTTATTTTAAAATATGTAATTGGAAAAAATATATAAGTGATGGTCCTATCTATAATTTTTGCCAAATTAATAAGCTCCCTTCCTTCACATTATTTATGTATGAATTGATGTATATGTAAATAATCTTTATGTAAATTACTAAATTATTAGGAAAAATTTCTTCTGTACACAAAAAACATGCCATTTTTTTGTCACATATACTAAAAATTTGAAATTATCAAAAATAATATTGTACAACTAAATCAAAACAAAAAATAAAACAAGATTAAACACGTCATTTAATAATGACTTTCAAAATTTTGACTTTGATTTTATGCAATTTTTTTGTCACATAGACTATTTGGGCATTGTGAAAAAAAGACATCTCCAGCTACTCTTGCCATAATGTATCTTTATATTAAATATTTAATCATAAAATATTATACAAGTGATGGTCATAACTATAATTTTTGCTAAATTAATTAGTTTACATCCTTTGTATTGATTAGGTATTAATTGATGTCTATAATTCGTTGTATCTTTAATTAGTCTATATTTGAAATGCTAGGAATCTGTAATGTAGCAAATGCACCAGCTAATTATGAGGATGCTTTTGTTAAAAATATTGTTGAAACTATGTTATGTTTTTGGTTTAACCATGTAACTTTTGTATCAGAATTATTTCTGAATTGTTTTTGGTTTTTGTTATTTATTTCAGAACTTTTAGATTTCTGGCTTTTTTTTATCTTTTAGACACTCTCATAAAATTTATTAGTATAGGTGAAGATGCATAACCTCATTCTGATGTTGTAAAGAATATGTGAGACTATATAACAAGACATAATCTATAGGTATGCAAACTTCCATCGTCTTCACCCTCCCCCTTTGAGAATCCATGGTGTTATTCTTCTATTTCAATTAATCATTAAATGTTTTTGTTTTTTAAATGAATCTATCAGATAGGTATAAAATAATATACGATGATAAGTTGAAAGAGCTACTCCAATGCAAGTCTTTCATCGGATTTTCAGTCTCAAAGCTCTTATCTCCTCACTTCTTTAAGAAGGAATAATGAGCAACTTGCAGGAACATTATTTTTGCTTATGTGTAGCTAAACAGGAAGAGATTTTTTTGGTGGCATCATTTTTCTTGATTCTGGTTTTGTTCTTTGCAAGAGATTTTTTTGGAAGTTGACGACTTGAGTGTCAAATGTTCATGCAAGTTTTGGTTTTGGTTTTTGATTTTGATTTTGATTTTGATTTTTTTTTTGAAATGTTTCAATTGCGAAATGAAAGTTTTTGTGTTTGTGTTGTGCTATTTAAGCCTTAAAATTGATGCAGTTTGAGCCTGCACCAAAAAGAGGCGAGCCAGATGTGACTAGAAGAAAGCCAGGTTACTTACTTTAGTGCGAGCCAACACAAAGTGCAGCCAAAATATAATACACACACTAAATAATTTGATATTCTTTTTAAAAATTTTTCAACACTATATTTATTTTGCACACTACCATAACACACTACATGCATTCACTTCCCACACTGCCTCACAAAGCATTCCACACTACATGCATATAACTGCCCACTACCTTTCCACACACGCATCCATTGCACACATTGTCACATGGCACATGCCACACTACCACCTTATTTATGTAGCATAAATGTAATCTCATCAATATGAGCTATGGCGAGTTCGCTTTACTTCTAGATTATACTCATTTTGATAATCTTGTTAATGAAGTACCGGCTGTAGCTATTCATAATTGAAGCTGGATGAAAGTTGAGCAGAGGGCTAATAGCTGATGGTGATGTTCAGGTCAGTGTAAGTTCTTCTCATGGTGCCATGGCTCCAGTGCCTAGGTGGGCTCTCTAGTGCCCAGACGAAATACAAGCTTCATTCTCATGATGTGCCATATGGCTATGGCAGTGGTTAGTAATCTGTTATTGGATTCTCTCTAGTTGATGATTCCAATAGCTACTGGGTAATTATTTCTTCTCTTCCATGTTCTAAAATAGTCTGTTGGAAATACAATATTTCTTGCATAAATGAAATTTTGCAGAATGATTGGTAAATGCTATATATATGCTGCAAAACTCCATAATTCTCTAAATTAGTATTCATCCTGCATATTGGTTTGAAAGTAAAATATGATTTTTATCTAGAATCAGTCTAGGAATAGCAATGTTAGACTCAAGATTATGAACAAGACCAACTCATCTTGAGTATACATTAAATAGTGATAAATTAGGGTAGTAGATGGATAAAGAATAAGGGAGACAATGCAGAAATAAAATCATGGAGTTTTTTTTTGATTATAGATAATTTCTCAATATCTTGTTTATAGTCATCATGTGGGAATCTACAAAATAAATTGTCGAAGATACACAATGAGCATATATTCCCAACAACAAGAACTTGAGTTTCATGAAATTTATATAGTTGTTGCCATTAATGTTGAAACTGAGTTTTGCTATTGATGATGATGTTTGTAGATGCTTATTTTTATTTTGTTGATTTTTTAAACTTGTTTGTACTACTTACAATACTATTTTATTACTATTTTGTAGATATCCTAACACCCAATACACATGCATGTGTGCATGTATACAAATTTACATAAACTTGCACACATCACATATATGTGTTTGACATGCATAGATACATACATTTATACTCACTAAGATACATATGTATGTATGTGTGTGTTTTTGTGTGGACATATCATATATACAGATGCACAACTACAAATTCACAGATACACATGTACATACATGCATACATATATATAGATGATCACTAGAAATGTCTTAATAGTCATTCCACACACACATATATAGGTAGGCATATATACATATGTACACTTAGATATGTATATATATAAATATAGACATATACATATTCATATATATATGAAGTGAGATTCCCTTTCTAGATTGTTAGGCATGAACTATAAGTGACAGATTTAAAGCAAGGGAATTTAATCAAAAGTGGGTCAATCAACCATTTGTAGCACATGACAAATAAAAAATGGCTTCATAGCCATCTACATGTTTTTCCATTACAGAAAATCGGGAAGTTAGTTATGCCTTTTTTTGATGTAATTGATTCATTATATAATCTACAAAATATTTTATTTTTGTGAGTATTTTTGAATGGTTTTAAATATAGAACATGTACTCTATAACAACATAGTCTACATGTGCACTAAAACAGCATAGTGCACATGTGCACTGCCTTTGGTGCTAGCTGTGCTGTAACTATTTTTTTGAATAAAATAAAGGTGCCCATTGAGCCTATTGTTCCCTAGTACCACTAGTTGTTTCATTTCAATTGAGGATTGCTTAAATTAGAAATTCTTTGCCCCTTACTCTGTACCAAATCCTAACTCATATTGTGCAAACTAGGCATACACAATAGTGTAAAAGGAGGAGAAACTAAAAAATATTACAGAAAGTTTAGTGTGTATTTTTGAGTGACACTAGTCTACTCTTGGTGTCAATTGGGAAACTTTTGGTATCTTTTGAATATGTAAATACAAAATATTATTTATATTATGTTGATATTGTAGGAAGAAAAGACATATCAGATAGCATCAATATTATTGCCTGCGTCAATATTTGTTTATGGATGAAATTATGCACAATGATTGGTAAATACTATATATGTACCACAAAATTCCATAATTCTCTCAGCCACAATTCATCATGCATATTGGTAAATGCTATATAAGTGATGGTCATATCTATAATTTTTGCTAAATTATTTAGTTTCCATCATTCGTATCATTTAAGTTTAAATTGATGTATATGCAAGAACTGGTGGAGAGTAAAAGAAAATGGAAGTCTTTGGGCTGCATTTATAAAAGCTAGATACGGGCTTGGAGATAAGATGATTAACTTAAGAAAAAAATCAAAAAGTTGGGAATTAATGAATAAACAGAAACATAGTAGAAAATCATGCGATTCTAACAAGTTGAGGATAGAAATGGAAGCTCAATGCTCAAGGTACTTTTACATTAAAGAGCGCAAAAAATTTAGTAAGAAGAAAAAGGCAGTCATGGGATATCTATGAAAGATTATGGTTAAAAGATATCCCACAGAAAATTAATATATTTGTATGGAAACTCCATGCAAAAGTCATACCAGTAGATGATAATATACAAAGATAGGGTATAAAGCTAGCTTCTAGATGTGAATGTTGCAGAAAGGAGATAGAAAGTATTGAGCACTTATTTTCTACAGGTACTAAAGCTATTAAATTATGGAGAAAGTTAGAAATAGAAGCAGAAATTAAAATAGAAGCAAGAAATCTATTTGATAGATTAGAAAGTTGGGTTCAAAAGTGCTCCGAGAATAAAATTCTCAAATGGCTAAGACAATATATTCCCCATATTACGATATGGTGCATATGGAAAGCCAGAAATAAAAGTCGTTTTGAGAATATCCCGATGAGCTATAAGAACATCCCAGAGGAGATTAAAAGAGAAAGCGCATTCATAACAGCATGCTACCCGATAAAAATAAAAAATAAGGACATTGATGGAAAAAAGGGTTGGGGCCTTTCCACAAGCCTCATAAAACTACCAGCTATTAAAATTATTAAGTGGAGAAAGTCTCTAAAAGACTATCTTATCTTAAATACAGATGAAAGTTTAAAAAGAGACATGGGAGTGGCAGGAGGTGGAGGAGTAATAAGAAATGCGGAAGGTAGAGTAATTAAGGCATTTACTCTGAGAGGAACAGCCTCTTCAGTTTTGCACTCATAAACAATGGCTCTATATAAGGGTCTCCAAATTTTTCAAAGAAAATGGATTCAGCAAAATTCAAATTCAGGTAGACTCGAGTCTTTTAGTAGATCTAGTGAAAGGCAAAATAGAGCTATGGAGGTTAGCTGAAGATATTAATAAGATAAAAGAATTAGTAATTGAGCTAAAAGGGGAAATTATTCACATATTTAGGGAAGCCAATGTGCTTGCAGACAAATTAGCATAGGAAGGTTTGAGGAAAGGTTTTCAGAAATTTAATGATAATAACATTCCAAATAAGTACAAAGGATTGATAAGACTTGAAAAAATAGGATTTCCTTATATTAGAGTTCAAAATTAAAAGAATAAAACATAATTTTAAGAAAACTTATTGGATTTCTTGCTTTGGTATGTGTCTTTGTTTTGTGCCTTTTGTTTCTCTTTAAAGACAATTGTAGGCAGTGGCAAGTCTTATCAGAAAATCTCCCTAGTCCTGATGGGGGAAAAGAGCCTACCTAAAGAATGAGAAACATTCATAAAAAAAAGAGGCATTGGGCAGGATGTCAGCTGGGTGTGAAGGCCTTCTGAAAGAAGCTCCAACAGGGAAGCAAATGTAAGTTGGTAAGGGTACAATAGTGATAATATAATTTATATGGTATTGGTTGTATTGGGTTTTTTTTGCAGGAAAAGATTTCAAGTACCAAAAGGGGGCTTTAGTACTGAGGATCTCTATTTTATATTCTTTAAATATCGCTTGTAATTTGTTGAATTTGATATGTAATGAGTTAGAAAATAGAGTATGTAACTTGATAATGGTAAAGGCGGCAGGAGTCTGTATAGGGCAGTAGACGCGCCTGTATGAGTCTGTAAGGGTAGTTCACACACAGCAAAGCCAACTGAAGGGACACGGAGTGAAGCTTCAATAGGTTCACAGGGTAAGAGAACAATAGCTGTAATTATGCATGATATTGCCGGTTTTGGAGTGTTAATGATGCAGGAGGAGACTGAATATACACCTCCAAGCAATAAGGTATTAACGGGGTAGTGAAAAGGGTCTGTTGAATGAAGAGTTTATGGCATCAATGGGGCAGCTGAAGGAGACCTGTCAAGTAGGGGTGCTCGGTAAGGCATCAATGGGGCAGCGAAATAGCCCAGACATTTGTAATTGTAATTGGAGAGTAACAAATATTTTCTTTTTTAGTACTCAAATATTTATTGAATGCATACTCAATGATATTAATTATTATTTTCTCATGTGTACAAAAGTTATTTTGCAAAATAGGTACTTTCAAATATTCAGAAATTTATATATTTCAAAATTTATACTTAATTGGTCAGAGATATGATTTATCTAGTAATTTATAATTAGAATTATATATTTCAAAATTATCATGAAACACTTGGTTCCTATAAAAAGTTTTTTAATAGTTCAATCAAATTTTTATTATTTTTTATTATATTATTTTGAGGTTAAGTATATTCTAGTATAACAAATTTTATTGTTCGTTACTTGCTCAAGGAAGTTTGGTCTAAATTTTGTAGAATTGTATTTTAAAATATAATATGTATCATAAAAGTAATATTTTGAGGATAAATATATTCATGTAAATATTTAATAATTATTATAACAATTTTATTTTGTTAATATTATTTTTACTTAGTAGTTAAAGTAACCAACATATGAGTTATCCATGTAAATTTTTTGATTTATATATACATTAGATTTTTTTAGTTTGTTGATTGAGTATATTTGTATTTTTTTTCTTTCTAACATTTTGTTTGAATTAATTTTTAGTAGATTTTTATATGGTATCAGAGATTGTGTTTGAAAAAACTTCATCCAAAGATGGCCTCAATGAAGTGTGTGTGAGTATGTGATAGTGGTATCAGAGATTATTTTTTCTTTGTCATTCATTTCTATTCAAATTGAGAATATTGAATCCTAGTATTAGAGATATTCGTATGATATATTGTGAGACCAATCACAAAAAAAATTATTTTAGAATTATATATTCTCAATGTCAAATTTGTATGAGTAAAAATTTATTTATTATCACAATGACTTTTAGTTGAGTTGAGAGTTTATATAAGTTGAGATACTTTATTATCTTTAATAATAATTGTATTTTTTTTTTGGCAAATATCATGTAGATCATTATTTTTGGCAAAAATGGGGGTACCAACTAGAAATAATATATGAATTAATTGATTGTGAATTGTTAGTTTGATGTCTTATTTAATATTTGAATTTCAAAGAAGAACAAGATGCCATGCATTTTCAAAGCACACTGTCCATGCATGGTGACTTATTTCATGTATACATTTATAATAAGTAATTATTCCATAATTATATAATATTCGCATAAGTAATATGAAAGATAATTTGATTAGTAATAGAGTAAACCATTTTATTTTTTTAAAAAATATGCATACAGTATATATATATCCTAAGTAGTAGATGTGTGGTGCATGTAAAGTTGCTTATTTAGTTCAGTCAATGTTTGATTTACATGTATATTTTTAATTTTTTACAATGAAACTTGCGTACTAATATACTTCTATACACAAAAAACTTGCCAATTTATTTGTCACATATACAAAAAATTAAAAATTGGCAAGAGCACCCCTCTTGGGCTACTCTTTTTAAAATGAAGCTATTTTTTATTTTTTAATGTATTAAATACTATTTTAATGTGTTATGTCTACTCATAAAATATTAAATTAAAAATAACATATAATATAATCTTTACAACCATCATAGAAAATGAATATAGGCTTTTCCAATACAAAAAATTAATTTATGAGTTTAATATCTAATTGGAAAAAGTATATAAGTGATAGTCATATCTATAATTTTTACTAAATTAATAAGTTCCATTCCTTCGTATTGTTTAGGTATGAATTGATGTGTATGTAGATAATCTTTATGTAAATTACTAAATTATTTAGATAAATTTCTATTGTACACAAAAAACTTTCCATTTTGTTTGTCACATATACTAAAAATTAGAAATTATCAAAAATAATATTGTACAACTAAATGAAAAAAAAAAATTAACCAAAATGAAACACGTCATTTAATAATGACTTTCAAATTTTTTACTATGATCTAATGCCATTTGTTTGTCACACAGACTATTTATACATTGTGAAAAAAAGACCTCTCGGGCTGCTCTTGCCATAATGTAGCTTTATTTTAAGATATGTAATTGGAAAAAATATATAAGTGATGGACATATCTATAATTTTTTCCAAATTAATAAGCTCCCTTCCTTCGTATTATTTAGGTATGATTTGATGTATATGTAAATAATCTTTATGTAAATTACTAAATTATTAGGATAAATTTCTTCTGCACACAAAAAACATGCCATTTTTTTTGTCACATATACTAAAAATTAGAAATTATGAAAAATAATATTGTACAACTAAATCAAAACAAAAAATAAAACAAGATGAAACACGTCATTTAATAATGTCTTTCAAAATTTTGACTTTGATTTAATGCCATTTTTTTGTTACACAGACTATTTGGGCATTGTGAAAAAAAGACCTCTCCAGCTAATCTTGCCATAATGTAGCTTTATATTAAATATTTAATCAGAAAATATTATACAAGTGATGGTCTTATCTATAATTTATGCTAAATTAATTAGTTTACATCCTTTGTATTGATTAGGTATTAATTGATGTCTATAATTCGTTGTATCTCTAAATAGTCTATATTTGGAATGCTAGGAATCTATAATGTAGCAAATGCACCATCTAATTATAAGGATGATTTTGTTTTAAATATTGTTGAAACTATGTTACGTTTTTGGTTTAACCATGTAACTTTTGTATCAAAATTATTTCTGAATTGTTTTTGGTTTTTGTTATTTATTTCAGATTTTTTGTATTTCAGGCTTCTGTTTATTTTTTAGACGCTCTCATAAAATATATTAGTATAGGTGAAGATGAATAATCTCATTCTGATGTTGTAAAGAATATGTGGGACTATATAACAAGACATAATCTATAGGTATGCAAAATTCCATCATCTTCACCCTCCCTTGATGAGAATCCGTGGTGTTATACTTCAATTTTAATTAATCATTAAATGTTCTTATTTTTTAAATGGATATATCTGATAGGTAGAAAATAATATACGATGATAAGTTGAAAGAGCTACTCCAATGCAAGTCTTTCATCGGGTTTTTAGTCTCAAAGCTCTTATATCATCACTTCTTGAAGAATGAATAATGAGCAACTTGCGGGAACATTATATTTGCCTATGTATAGCTAAACAAGAAGAGATTTTTTTGGTGGCATCATTTTTCTTGATTCTAGTTTTGTTATTTGCAAGAGATTTTTTTGGAAGTTGACGACTTGAGTGTCAAATGTTCATGCAGGTTTTGGTTTTTGATTTTGATTTTTTTTGAAATGTTTCAACTATGAAATGAAAGTTTTTTTGTTTGTGTTGTCCTGTTTAAGCCTTAAAATTGATGCAGTTTGAGCCTGCACTGAAAAGAGGAGAGCCAGATGTGATTAGAAGAAAGCCAGGTTACTTCCTTTAGTGCGAGCCAACACAAAGTGTAGCCAAAATATATATCAGCCAAAATATAATAGACACACTAAATAATTTATTATTCTTTTTAAAAATTTTTCAGCACTATATTTATTTTGCACACTACCAAAACACACTACATGCATTCACTTCCCACACTGCCTCACAAAGCATGCCACACTACATGCATATAACTGCCCACTACCTTTTCACACACGCATCCATTGCACACATTGTCACATGCCACATTGCCACCTTATTTATGCAGCATAAATGTAATCTCATCAATATGAGTTATGGCGAGTTCACTTTACTTCCAGATTATGGTCATTTTGATAATCTTGTTAATGAAGTACCAACAGTAGCTATTCATAATTCAAGCTGGATGAAAGTTGAGTAGAGGGCTAACAGCTGATGGTGATGTTGGAGTCAGTGTAAGTGCTCCTCGTGGTGCCATGGCTCCAGTGCCTAGGTGGGCTCTCCAGTGCCTAGACGAAATACAAGCTTCATTCTCATGATGTGCCATATGGCTCTAGTAGTGGTTAGTAATCTGTTATTGGATTCTCTCTGGTTGATCATTCCAATAGCTACTGGGTAATTATTTGATTTCTTCCATGTTCTAAAATAGTATGTTGGAAATACAATATTTGTTGCATCGATGAAATTTTGCAGAATGATTGGTAAATGCTATTATATGCTGCAAAACTCCATAATTTTCTGAATTAGTATTCATCCTGCATATTGGTTTGAAAGTAAAATAAAGATTTTCATCTAGAATCAGTCCAGGAATAGCAATGGTAGACTCAAGATTATGAGCAAGACCAACTCATCTTGAGTATACATTAAATATTGCTAAATTAGGGTTGTAGATGGATAAAGAACAAGGGAGACAATGTAGAAAGACAATTATGGAGTTTTTTTTTTGATTATAGATAATTTCTCAATATCTTGTTTATAATCATCATGTGGGAATCTACAAAATAAAATATCGAAGATACACAATGAGCAATAATATTCCCAATAACAAGAACTTGTGTTTCATGAAATTTATATAGTTGTTGCCATTAATGTTGAAACTGAGTTTTGCTATTGATGATGATGTTTGTAGATGCTTAATTTTATTTTGTTAATTTCTTAAACTTGTTTGTACTACTTACAATACTATTTTATTACTATTTTGTATATATCCTAACACCCAATACACATGCATGTGTGGATGTATACGAATTTACATACACTTGCACACAGCACATATATATGTTTGACATGCATAGATAAATACATTTATACTCACTAAGATACATATGCATATATGTGTGTGTTTTTGTGTGGACATATCATATATACATATGCATATCTACAAATTCACTGATACACATGTACATACATGCATACATATATATAGATGATCACTAGAAATGTCTTAATAGTAATTCCATACACACATATATAGGTAGGCATATATACATATGTACACATAGATATTTATATATATAAATATAGACATATACATATTCATATATACACATACATGTATATATGAAGTGAGATTCCCTATCTAGATTGTTAGGCCTGAACTATAAGTGACAGATTTAAAGCAAGGGATTTAATCAAAAGTGGGTCAATCAACCGTTTGTAGCACATGACAAATAAAAAATGGCTTCATAGCCATCTACATGTTTCTCCAATTACAGAAAATCTAGAAGTTAGTTATGCCTTTTTTGTTGTAATTGATTCATCATATAATCTACAAAATCTTTTATTTCTGTGAGTAGTTTTGAATGTTTTTAGAGATAGAACATGTACTCTATAACAATGTAGTCTACATGTGCACTAAAACAGCATAGTGCACATGTGCACTACTTTTGGTGCTAGCTACGCTGTACCTTTTTTTTTGAAGAAAATAAAGGTGCCCATTATGCCCTAGTATCACTAGTTGTTTCATTTCAAATTAGGGTTGCTTAAATTAGCAATTTTTTTCCCCTTACTCTATACCAAATCCTAACTCATACTTTGCAAACTAGGCATGCACAATAGCATAAAAGGAGGAGAAGCTAAAAAAGTTTACAGAAAGTTTGATGTGTATTTGTGAGTGACACTGGTCTACTCGTGGTGTCAATTAGAAAAGTTTTGGTATCTTATGAATATGTAAATACAAAATATTATTTATATAATGTTGATATTGTAGGAAGAAAAAACATATCAGATAGCATCAATATTATTGCATGCGTCAATATTTGTTTATGGATGAAAGTATGCACAATGATTAGTAAATGCTATATATGTACCACAATATTCCATTATTCTCTCAGTCACAATTCATCATGCATTTTGGTAAATGCTATATAAGTGATGGTCATATCTATAATTTTTGCTAAATTATTTAGTTGCCATCCTTCGTATCATTTAAGTTTAAATTGATGTATATGTAAGAAAATTAAAGAAGTAAATGATGAGATGAAATAAATCAAGAATGCAATGCAATAATAGATGACCTATATGAAGTCACAGTTAGCAGCCTTGCTGAGAAAGATAGCACACCAAAATCAAGCAAAGTACCCACGTTGGAGAGTCATGCACAAATTAACAAGCTAATGATGAAGATGATGATTTAGTTTTAAATGATTATATTTCTATGTTAAGTTTTTGTTTTAACCAAATATCTTTTTGTATCAAAATCATTTATGAATTTTTTTGGTTTTTATTAATTATAAAAAATGGTTTACAGTATATGTTTTAATTTAATTTAATATAAAATATTAAAAATATGTAATGAAATTTTATGTACAAAATAAAATTGTGAAAATAGATTTGGAATGAAAATAGCTAAAGATTTTTCCCTTGCTAATTTTGCAAGGGATGATTCTATGCCTATTTAGTTGAAAATTATTAATTATTATTCTTAATTAAGATTAATATTAACAAGAGAAAAAATATAATTAGCTAGGAAATTTGCATCATTATAAAATTTGCTAAAAAATTTTTTTTATTGTTTATATTTTGTGATGAGCACATTAGCTTGGGATAATTCCCATTATTAATTCATCTTTATTCTATTTTAGCAATGGAAAAGCCTTAAAGGCTAGAAAAATTTTCCTTGCAATTTATGATTTTGTTTGTAATATGTAACTATTTGTTTATCTATAAGTCCATCTATTTGTCTATCTATATATTATTTTATCTATATATATATATATGTGTGTGTGTGTCTAATAATCTTAATATCTATTTTCCTATCTATCTATATATAAGTGTATCTATCTATTTATTTATATATCTATCTATTTATCTATCTATATATCTATTTATCTATATATTTATATATATGTCTATCTATTTTTCTATTTATCTATTTATCAATCCATCTATCTTTATTTTTTTTATTTTTTTATATATCTGTCTATCTATTTGTCTATCTATCTATCTATTTATCTATCTATCTAAGTATTTGTGTAATGATCAGTCTATCAATTTGTTTATATATATGTCTAACTATATGTCTATTTATTTGTCTATTTATCTATCTAACTACTTATCTATTGATCTGTCTATCTATCTGAATATCTATCTGTCTAATTATATATCTATATATCTATCTATCTATTTGCATATCAATTTGTCTACCAAATTGTATATATATCGATCTGTCTATCTATATGTCTATCTATCTATCTATCTATATTTCTATTGATTTATTTATCTATCAATATATCTATTTGTCTATCTATCCATATATCTATCAGTGTATATATCTATCAATTTTTCAGTCTATTTATCAATCTATCTATCCTTATATCAGTCCATTTACCTATCAGATGATTTATATGTTTATCTATCGATTTTTCGATCCATCTATCTATTTTTTTATCTATACAACAATCTATCCATATATATATCCGTCTATAATCCAGCTATCTATGTATCTTTCTATTTATATTTCTATTTATGTATTTATTTGTCTGCCTATTTGTTTGTATATTTATCTATCTTTGTATCAGTCTATCTATTTTTGTGTGTGTGTGTGTGTGTGTGTGTATATATATATATTTATATCTATTTATCTTCATATTTTATGTCTATCTATCTATCTATTTATCTATCTATCTATCTGTCTGAATATATGTCTGTCTGTCTATTTATCTATCTCTATATGACAAGCAATCTATTTATCTATCTATCTGTCCATCATTCTGTATATCTATCATTCTATCTATCTATCTATCTATCTATCTTTCTGCCTGTCAGTTTGTCTATCTATTATCTATCTATCTTTCTATCAATTTTTCAATTTATCAGTCTATATATATGTCTATCTATCTATTTGTCTAAGTGTCTATCTATTTGTCTATCTATCTCTTTGTCTATTTTTTTTATCTATCTATGTAAAAATTTAGGTATCTATTTCTCTATGTATATATTTATCTCTCTATCTTCAAATCAATCTGCATATCTATCTAACTATTTGTCAAACTGTCTATGAACCTATCTATCAATCAATCTATTTATCTGTCTATCAATCAATTTATCAATCCATCTATCTATATGTCTATCTATCAATCTACCTATTTGTCTATGTATCTTTCTAACTCTCTCTTTATCTGTTAATCTATCTATCAATTTATCTATCTGTCTATCTATCTATTTATCTATCTATCTATCTATATGGATGTATATCTGTCTTTCTATCTATCTGACTATTTGTATGTTTATCTATCTATCTATCTATCTATCTATCTGCCTGACTTTCTATTTGTCTATCTATCTATTTATCTATCTATCTATATGTCTGTTTATATGTCTATCTTTCTATTTATCTAACTACCTATATGTCTGTCTATCTATTTGTCTATATATCTATATCTATATGGATATCTATCTGTCTATCTATCTGTCTTTTTCTCCATATTTTTATCTATTTGTCTATATCTTTGTCTATTTGTTTGTCTCACTATCTATTTATCATTTATCTATCTTTATATATATTTTTCTAACTATATATCTATATTTATATATATTTATTTTATATTTACATGTCTATCTATCTATTTATCTTTATTTCTATCGATTTGTCTATGTATCTATCTATCTATCTATCTTTGTGCCTATGTATCTATTTATCAATCAATCTATCTATTTATCTCTCTATCTATCTAAAAATATATATATCAGTAAATCTATCAATTTATCTATCTGTCTATATATCTATCTATCTATTTGTTGTGTATCTATATGTATATCAATCTCTATATCTCTCTGCCTATCATTCTTTTTATCAATCTATCTATCTATTAATGAATCTATCAAACTATTTATAAATCTGTATATTAATTTATCTATAAATCTATATTTAAATCTATCTATCAATCTATCAATCAATATGTCTATCTATCTATATATCAATCTGTCTATAAATCAATATATCAATCTAACTATCTAATTATCTTTCTATCTATTTATATCTATACCGATCTATATATCTATATGTCTATTTATTTGCTATTTAGCTGCCTATCTTTATGTCTACATGACTATCTATCTAACTACCTATATCTTTCTATCTTTCTATCTCTATTCATCTTTCTATCCATCTATCTATCTATTTATCTATGTGTCTATATATCAATCTATCTATCTATCTCTCTATTTATCTGTCTAGTTATCTTTCTATCGATTTATCTATCGTTGTGTCTCTCTCTTTCTAACTACTATCTATCTATATATTTATTTGTTTATCTATCTATCTATTAATCTATCTAACTATTTGCCCATCTATCTAACTATCTATTATTATATTTATATAACTATCTATGTATCTATGGATCTATTTATATATCCATCTAACTATCTATCTATCAATCTATATAAAAATATTTCTATTTAATTTACTATCTATCTATCAATCTATTTATCTATGTGTCTATGTATCTATGTATTTGTCTATATATCTGTTAATCAATCTGTATATCATTATATCAATAAATATAATTATCAATCTGATTATAAATCAGACAATCAATTTGAGTATCTATTTGTGTATCTATTTGTTTATTTGACTATCTAACTATCTATCTATCTATCTATCTGACTATTTATCTATTTATCTATCCATCAATATATTTATTTAATTATCTATCTATTTATCTATATATCCATCTAACCATCTTTTTATCTACCTATTTATCTCTATATCTATCTATCAATGTGTATGTCTATTGATCTGTCTATTTATGTGCATATCTATCTGTTTATCTATGTACCTGCTTATCTATCAGTCCATGTATTTGTATATTTATCTACCTATCTATCTATCAATCAATCTATTTATAAATCTATCTATCTATCTATGTAACTATATTTAAATTAGTATATTTATTTTTCTATATATCAGTCTAAAAATATTTCAATAAATAAATAAATAAATAAATCAATCAGTCAGTCTATCTATCTATATATCAGTCTATCTATCTATCTATCAATATATTTATTAATCTCTATCTATCAGTCTATCTATCATTCTATCTATCTATCTATTGATCTATCTATCTATCTGTATATCTATCTATATTTTTTTAAAGGTTTATTTTATTAAAATTATACCATCTCTTTTGGCGGAGGAATACCATTTTTACAAGCTATAAAACTACCCTTTGCCCCCTTACACCCTTTTAAATTTCAAAAAGATCACTAAGTTCTACCATTCTATGCACACTTTATAGAAGCATGAAAGATAATCTCTTCATTTTTTAAAAGCTGGTTTGTTTTGGCATTTTCTACTTTTTTGCCCAAGTCTTTTAGGTGCTAATTTGTTCTATTTTTCTAAAGAAGGAAGACACATTTTTTGCTCTTCTTCTCTCCCCTACTCTGTTTACTTATGCTTCCTGCTCATAGCCTTTTCCTTCTCACATTTCAGCAACTCTTTAATCCTTCTCCTTAGTAGCATGTAATCTGCAACGAATACAAAACAAACACCAGAAACCAGCTATCTCTTACCTTCTACCTTACCGTACTGCTGCCTTTCCCTAGCCTTCTCCGTACTCCATTTTAAAGCAAGCTCCAGACTCAACTTGCACATAACCTACAGACTGCTTAACCTCTACCACTACCAATCCCTATATAAGAAATTACAGACCTTTCCTTCATCCCAAAATATACATTCTTTTAAAACATAAAATAACATAATTACAAATAGCACTTCACAACTTTTCCAGCTTCCTCTCTCATCCGTAAATCTGTCCGTGGCTACCTGTAAATCAAAAAAATACAACAATCTACACAACACATCACAAGCATTACCTTTCCCGGGCAGCCTATCTCTTGCCATTGCTGTCTCTTTTCTGATATACAAGCTGTATTCCTGTAGGATAAGGACAAAAAAAGCACAAACATTATATATTCTGTTATCCCCTTTGACCTGTGCCCAATTGCCGCTCCGGATTCCTACAAATCCTAACATATGGATAAGCCATTTTATCCAGCTTAGCCATTCCAACTGAATTTGTTGGGAATATCATTACCATTAAATTCTTGTGTACCCCTATGCATACCCTCATTTGACAGTTTGTCTGCTAATGTGTTAACCTCCCTATAAATATGTGTGATTGTGGCCTCCAGCTCTTCCATTAAGTCTCTTATATTTTCCGTATATACCTCATATTTCCACATTTGTAATCTTTTTGAGGCAAGCCCCTCTAGTAGCTTTGAATCCACCTGAATTTGTATCTTCTTGAGATTTAGACTTTTACAAATATGAAGTCCCATATGCAAGGCTTGTATTTCAGACTGTAATGCTGAATTAGAATTATTTTTCATAGTAAATACTTTTTATAATCTTGCCTTGTGCATCCCTGATCACTCCTCCTCCACCTGCTATTCCCATATCCCTATTAAAGCTGCCATCTGTGTTAAGAGCAAAGGTTCCGTTTGGTGGTTTATTCCAAGAAACTCTTTTTAGACCCGACCATCCCTCTTTTTTAATACTTAGCCCCCATTTAATTCTTAGATTTTTAGATATATTAATGTTATCAGTTTTAATAGGCTTTAGAGCAGAAATAATTGAGATTTCCCTCTTTATATCATTCAGAATTTCTTCTGAATTCATTTGTATTCCTTCAAACCTACTTTTATTCCTAGCTTTCCATATACACCAAATGATTACTGAGGGAATATTGTTCCTAAACTACAATATCTATCTATATATGTCTATAAATCTATCATCTATCTATCTATCTTTTTATCTTTCTTTCTATCTATCGACCTGTCTATAAATCTATCTATCAATCTATATATCTATTTGTCTATCTATCTATCTAATAATCTGTCTATCTATTTGTTTATCTATCTATCTATCTATTTGTTTATCTATCTACCTATCTATTTATCTATCTATATTTCAATCTATCGATCTATCTTTTGATCAATCAATCTATCAATCTTTCTATATATCCATCTATAATATGTCTATATATCTATTTACTTTCTGTCTATCTATCGATCTATCTATCTATCTGCTAATCTATCTATCTATCTATTATCTATCTGTCTATCTATATGTAAATCTATCTTTCTATATATCTATCGATCTATCTATATATTTGTGTGTCTATCCCTCTTTCTATCTATATATCTATATATATATATATATATATGTTTGTCTATATGTCTATCTATCTATTTGTATATCTATCTATCTATCTATTTATCTATCTATCTATCTATCTATCTATGTCTTTGTCTATCTATCTATCTATCCATTTCCCTACCTATCTATGTGTCTATCTATATGTCTGTATATATATCTATCTATTTGTATGTCGTTTTGACTATCTATCTATCTATCTATCTATCTACCTATTTGTATATCTATCAAATATATTTTTCTGTCTATCTATCTATCTATCTATTTATTTTTATATTTATCTATATGTTTATCTATTTGTCTATCATTCTATCTATCTATCTTTCTTTCTTTCTAACTAACTATCTATCTATCTATATATCTTTTTATCAATATGTCTATCTTGCTAACTATCTATCTATCGATCTATTTATCTATCTAACTGTCTATCTATCTATCTATTTAAAAATCTATCTATCTAAATATTTGTTGTCTATCTATCTATTTGTATATCAATCTTTCTATCTATCTTTCTATCAATATGGCTATCAATCTATCTAATAATTTGTATATCTATCTATCTTTCTATCAATATGTATATGTATTTGTCTATCAATATGTCATTTAATCTGTGTATTAATCTATCAATCAATCAATCTATTAATCTGCATATCAATATATATATTAATATTTATATTACTTTTTCTATCAATATGTATATCTATATGAGTATTTAAATATATATCTATCTATATATCTGCATGTATATCTATCTGTCTATCAATCAATCAATCAATCTAACTATCTAAGTATCTATCTATCTATCTATTAGACTTTCTATCTATTTTGATATTTATTTGTCTAAATATCTATTTATTGATTTCTGTATCTATGTGTCTATATAAATATTTATCAATTTCTCTATCTATGTGTCAATCTATCTATATTTCTAATTATTTTATTTCTTTCCAACAATCTATATGTATATTTATTTATCTATTTATTTGTGTATCTATCTCTGAATCTATTTATTTATCTATATATTTATATATTTATCTATTTGTCTGACTATTTGTCTATTAATCTGTCTATAAATATGTCTTTATTTAAATAGCTACTTGTCAAAATATCTTTCTAACTAACTAACTATCTATATATTTATCTATTTCTCTCACTATTTATATGCCTATCTATCGATTTATCTATTGTTTGTCTAATTATTTTCCTATCTATAAAACTATCTTTCTATATATCTATCTATCTCTCTATTAGTCTATCTATTTGTTTATCTATTTATCTTTCTATCTATCTATTTATCTATCTATCTAACTATCTGTATATCAATCTGTCTATAGATTTGTCTAAAAATATGTAAAATATTTTTAGACATTTAATTCATTAATATGTAATAATTTGCATTTAACTAAAGTCAATCTGCTAGCACATTGGCCTCCCTATAAATATGTAAAATATTTGCATTTAATTCATTAATAAGATTTTTTATTATCTAAATCTCCTCCTCATACTTCCATAACGAAACTTTTTTCATTACCAAATTAACTAAAGTCAATGAATCTACATGTATTTGTAGGTTATTAATGCCCTAGCATTTTGCAGATATAGAGCCCTTTTTAATGCAATAATTTCTAAGTGAAGTGCTGAGGAAGCTTTACCTGAAATAGTGAATGCTTTAATGATACTCCCTTGAGAATATCTTATTACCTCTCCTCCTCATGCTGCCCCTATATCTTTATTAAAGCTACCATCCGTGTTAAGGGATATCTTTCCTTCCGGGGGTTTACTCCAACTTATGCTCTTTACCCTATGTGTCTTAGTCTTTCTAATAGTGAGTGACCATGTATTTCTGAGTTTTCTAACCATATCTATATTCTCAACTTTCAAGGGTTTAATATTAGATATATTACTGATTTCCTTCCTAATATCTTTTAATATTTCAACTGAATTCATTTTAATTCCCTCAAATCTACTCTTATTTCGAGCTTTCATAGACTCCAAATAACAACGTGTGTGATATTTTGAGTCAGCCAATTCCTAACAAGACTTCTTGAAGTGTGAGTTCCCCATGTTTTAATTTTTTCTATTAACCCTTTCTATTTACTACTTATCTTATTCAATTTCTCCAGCTCTTTCCAGACTCCTGCTGTAATCATTCTTTCCGAAAATAAATGATCGATGGATTGTGCTACTTCATGACAACAGTCACATCTTGATGCCATTTTTATTCATTTTCTTTGAATATTACTATCTACTGATAAAGCTTTAATAAGTACTTTCCATCTAAAAGAACTCATTTTTTTGCGGGATGTCCGCTTTCCAAGCCCATTTGAATAATGCTTGTGCTAGTTTTTTCTTTCTGATTAGTTATTTTACCGATTTTAAAGTAAAATTTCCTTGCACGTCCAGTGTCAATTTCCATCGGCTCTTTTTCAATATCGAATGGGATTCTACTATTCCTTTTTGTTTTTCCATTGATTTTCAAATATTTGAAGCCTTATTTAGACTCTTAATCCTAGACCCTTCATATTTAGCTCTCATGAACTTTGCCCACATACTCTCACCTTCTTTTAACCTCCAGCATCCTTTGCAGTCCCATGCTGTGGTCATGTCCTACCGGCTGATGATGCTCAAACCTACCTTCTCTTTAAGGAAGCATATATCATCCTATTTCTTCTAGTGAAGCTTAAGCTTACCCTTTTTATCCCCCCATAAAAAGTTAGCCATGTCCATTTCTAGTTTCTTAATAAATTTCTTAGGTGGATGAATAGCTGCTAAGATATATACCATCATGCTTTGGAGAACATGAGAGATTAAATTATCCTACCCCCGAAACCCAGTAGCTCCTCCTTCCTACCTGCTATTTTACATCTTAATTTTTCTTTTAATGATGTTAAATAATTCTCTCTCAATCTACCCTCATATATAGGGTAGTCTAGATACATTAAAGCCCCTTTACTTTGGATAAATCCTGTAATTTTTTTAATCTTTATGGCCACTTTTTCGGATGTTTTTGATGATTACAAAAACTGACTTTTCTTTTTATTTACAACTTGCCCCATTTCTTTCTCGAAAATTTACAGGAGATCCATAAGATTCATCAGTGATCTGGAAGTCGCATTTGTGAAAATTATGAGGTCATCCCTATACGCTAGACAACCTATTCTAGAAGTATTTATTAGCTGTCTAAACGGAATGACCTTGCCCGCTACTATTCTTTTATTTAAATTACTAATTAATAATTCTAAATAAATATCGAATAATAAAGGAGACAGGGGATCCCCTTGTATTAAACTCCTTTTCGGTTTAAATTCCTCTCCTTTCTGACCATTTACAATAACTTTTACCCATTCACTTGTGACAAATCTTTATATTAAATCTATACATAATTTAGAGAATTCAAACTTTCTCAATACAAAACAGAGTGTGACCCATTCAATTCTATCAAATGTTTTAGACAAATCCATTTTTACTACTAGATTGTTCCCTCTTGTTTTAAAAGCTATCTCTTTCATCATTTCAGCTACCAATTTTATATATTCAAGCATTAACCTATTTTTGACAAAACCCATTTGCTGCTGAGATATTATTTCTAGTAAAATTGTGCTTAACCTACTTTGTAGTATTTTTGCTAGAATCTTATAAATAGTATTACATAAGCTAATAGGCCTATAGTCTTCACATAATTGTGGTAATTCCTTCTTTGGAATTAGCATAATAAATAAATTGACCCATGCCTTAGGTATATCCGCACTTACAAAAAAACTTGCAGCTATAGAAACAAGCTCATTTTTAAGAGTATTCCAACTGGTCAGGAAAAAGTAATTATTCCAACCATCCGGCCCTGCTGCACTATCCTTATCCACGTTAAAGATAGCATTTTTAACTTCTTCATCCGGAATCATTTCCAACTTATTATTTTGTTCATTTGTAACAGATGTTTTAATTCTTTCATTAATAAATCACCTTCGTGAATAACTGAGCCACATAAATTTGTTTAAAGAATTCATCAAAATTGATTTCTAATTTTTTATATGCTTCTACCCAAATTCCCTGATCATTTTTATAGCTTTTTTTTGTTCTTATGAGTTTTGATTTTACACATAGTATGAAAAAATTTAGTATTTCTATCCCCGTCTTTAAGCCATTTAAACTTCGCTCGCTGTTTCCAATAGATTTCTTCCATATGTAATCTAAGCCTCAATTTTCTTTTGGCTTTACTTAGTTCATTTCTAATTTCTTCAATTTGAGTATTTTCATATTCTAATTCTAGTTTCTCCGCTTCTTCCTCCTCCTCCTTTATTGTTTGGTTTATATTTCCAAAAACATCTTTATTCCATAAGTTTAAGCATTTTTTTAATCTATATAGTTTACACGTTAGAACCTGCATAGGTTTTCCTATAACTGGCTCTATCTAGGATTCTCTAACCATCTTTCAAATTCTGGGTGCTTTACCAACATATTTTGAAATTTAAAATTTCCCGTAGTATACTGACTCTTATTGATAGAAATGAGCAATGGGCTATGGTCAGAGCAAGTTTTGTTTAAATGTCTGAGCCATGTAACCCCCTGAGAGGCTACCCACTTCACATTGCACAGAACCCTATCTAAAATAACCCAGATTGCCCCTCTTTTCTACTAGTTATTACACTAGGTATAGCTTGAACCTCTAAAATCTACTTCCATCAGATTTGTATTAGTGATAGTGTCATTAAATTATGATATGGCTACTTTGTCTGGGATTTTACCTCCTTTCTTTTCTTTCACACTTCTAATTACATTAAAGTCCTCACCTATGATCCATGGGGTGTCTTTCTTCGTTATGTCACGCATTTCCTTCCATAATTCTATCCAATCTTTTTTATTATTTTTAGCATACACTGTCGAAATTATAACATATGCATTTATTTTAGATTTAAAGTGGACTCTTTATTCTATGTCTTAATTATTATAATATTCATGTATTTGTGCCACATGATCCAGAGCTTACCATTTGAATTAACATATGCATTATTAAACCCTAGTAGTTTACTATATTTACTCAATTAGTCCTTCTGAATCATATATTCTGCTATAATTACCAGAGAGATTCTATGAATTTTTATAAAACATTTTAGTCTATTTAACGAGGGGTTATTTGCCACCCCCCTAATATTCCAATAAAGATATCTATCCATTTAAGTTAGATTTTGCTTGTGCTCTTGTTGTGAATTTAGACTCATTCGTTCTATTCAAATGCTTCTTCTTGTTCCTTGGAAACTTGTATATATTTGGGATATCTTGCATTATTTGAATATATTTTTCTTGCTGTCCAATGTGCATAGCCATACTTTTGATGGCTTCCATTGCTTGACCTCTTGTAAGCTTTTCCTAATCCTCTTCATACATTTCTAAATCATCCTTTATCTTTTCCAAAACATCCTTCTCTATTTCTTCTTCCCTCCCTATTTGTGGACAGCTGAACACTTCTGAATTTTCATCTGGAAAATCCAGAACATCCTTATTTATCCATTCTAAATCCTCCTCCTTATCCTTTAATACCCTTCTTAATTTATGCCTCTTCCCCCCTTCCTCCTTAGCTTCACTTCCTTTCAGC
The DNA here is from genome assembly GCA_029783825.1 of Sapria himalayana. NCBI lineage: Eukaryota > Viridiplantae > Streptophyta > Magnoliopsida > Malpighiales > Rafflesiaceae > Sapria > Sapria himalayana. The sequence continues at coordinate 325,686 of JAREIK010002746.1, forward strand.
CTTCTTCTTCCACTCCCTCTATACTCTCCTCTACTTCCCTTACTAAATTCCTATTGCTACCTCCTTCTTCCTCATAAATAACTAGTTCCCTCTTTCTGCCCCCTTTCTCCTCTAGACTCACTTCTGAATCATTTCCTGCAATTTCAGGTGATTCTCCCCTATATCTCAACTGTATGTGTTGACCTTTCAGTTCTTCATTGCTAACCCATTTTTGCCTCTTATTTCCTCTAACCTCCTGCTCCATCCCCTCGGCCCCCAACCTACAATCTCCCAAATCATGACCTATTCTTTTACATACTAGACAGTATGGAGGCAAGTTCTCGGGCATGACAGAATTCCAATACCCCTCTCCATGCTCTCCTTCTCCACTACCTATCCATATTTTATTCGGTGGTTGTGAGAGTAAATTACACTCTACACACACCCTTGCATCGTTAGGCCTTTTCATAAAGACTGTTGCCTCATCCCTCAGCATAGGCTTACCCAAAGAAGAAGAAATGGCAAACAGAGCATGCTTATTGTACAGAAACAATGGTAGATTAGGTAATGAGAACCATGTCGAGGCTAAAGGTGCTTCTTCGTGTGGGCTGAAGTATTTCGTCCACTTCAGAATGCACATTGGATACCCACTTACCTACCACAATCCCCTTAACCATAGGCGATGAAAATTGTCCTCCAAATGGCATTGTAGAATAACATGCCTCGCATCATAATCGGCAAAATTCACCAATTCCTTGAACTTCAAAGAATTAATAAACAACTATATTTCTTGTGCGTGAGGTCTGCCGTGGGAAAATTTCCCGAATAACGTGTAGTCAAATGGCTCTACGAGCCTCTGTATCTCCTCCGAAGAGAAGAATACTACAAGGCTACCATTTTTCTTACCGAATATTGGAGGATGGGGCGTGGGCTCATTCAATATTGATGCAAAGTACTTATTATTTAATAATAAGTCTCTTTGATCCATTTAGAGCTTGAGTGCATATTGTGGGGGCAACAATGGTGATTCTTCCTCTCTAGAAAATGGGATTTTCTCTCTCTAAAAGATGAGAGTGTTTTTTATTTTTTTATTTTTTTTATTTTTCTATATATCAGTCTAACTATATTTTTATCTATCTATCTATCTATATATCTATTTGAAAATCTATCTTACTATCTATCTATCTGGCTATCTATCTATCTACCTATTTGTCTATCTATATATTTATCTATGTATCTATCTATTATCTATCTATTAATATGTATATCAATTTGTCTACAATCTATGTATCAATCTAATTATCAATCTTTCTATCAAATTCTTTATTAATCTGACTATCTATCTATATGTCTATTTGTTTATCTATCTATATTTCTTTCTTTCTATCTGACTATCTATCAATCTTTCTATATATCTGTCTATATGTCTGTCTATATGTCTGTCTATCCATCCATATATCTATCAATCTATCTTACTATCTATCCATCTATCTATATATCCATTTATCTATCTACTAATCTTTATATCTATATGTATACATATGTTTCTAGCTATCTATCTATTGATCTATCTATCAATGTGTCTATCTATCTATATGTATAAGTATTTGTTAATATGTCAATCTATTTATCTATCTTTCAATCTATATATTTCTATATCAATCTTTCTATCTATCTGTCTATCTATCTATTTATTTATCTATCTATTTATTAATCTGTCTAAATATTAATCTATTGACCTTTTTATAAATATGTCAATTAATTTATCTATATATCTATCAAACATTTTTTCGAACTATCTTTAAATATATCTATCTTATGTTAGTATATCTGTCTAGATATCTACCTATCAATTTGTCTATCTATCTAGCTATCTATATATCTATCTATCTAATTTTTTGTCTATCTTTCTATCAATCTAACTAACTAACTATCTGTCTGACTATATATATGTCTATCTATCTATCTATCTTTCGTTCTATCTATATATCTATCTATTATTTATCTATCTATCTATCTATCCATCTGTTTATCTATAAATCTATAAATCATTCTATCTATTTGTGTATTAATTTTCTATCTATCTATATATCTATATGTCTATCTATCTATTTATCATGTATTTATCGATCTAACAATCTATCTAACTTTTACCTGTCTATCTATCTATCTATCGGTCTATTTATTTGTATATCTATCTATTTATCTTTCTATCATCAATATTTTTATTTATCTATCTATCTATTTATTTATCTAGCTGTCTATCTATCTATTTATATGTTTATCTATATATCTATCTATCTATATATCTATTTGTCTATCTATCTGTAAATATTTTTGTCAATCTATATGTCTATCTATTTGTATATCTATCTTTCTATCATTTTGTTTATCTATTTGTCTATCTATATGTCTACGTATCAGTCTATATATCTATCTAATTATCTACCATTCTATATGTCTATCTACCTCTCTATTTTGTTTCGATCTATCTAACTATCTAAGTATATATCAGGCTATATTTCTATCTATTTATGTACCTATCTATCTGCATATTTATCTATCTATATATCTATCTATTTATCAATTTGTCTAACTATCTAATATGTCTATAAAACTATATATTTATTTGTCTATCTATCAATTTAACAATCTTTCTATCAAACTATATATCTATCTATCTATCTGTTTGTTTGTCTCTCTATCTATCAATCAATCTATCTGTTTATTTGTTTGTCTATCTATCTATCTTTCTCTATATCAATCTTTTTCTCTCTGTTTCATTCTCTCAATCTATCTATTTGTCTATCTATCTATCTATCTGTCTATCTATCTATCTATGTATTTATCAGATTATCTATCTAAATATCTATAAATCTATCAATTTATCTATCTATATGTCTATCTATATGTCTATCTATCTTTCTATCAATTGATTTATCTATCTGTCTATCTATATGTTCGTCTATATATATTAATATTGGTCCATCTATGTATATTTATTTGTCTATCTTTTTATCTATCTATCAATCAATCTATATATCTAACTATCTATTTGTCTATCTGCCTATCTATTTATTTGTATATCTATCTGTCAATCTATCTATCTATCTATTTTTCTATCTATATGTATATCTATTTGTCAATCTATTTGTCTATCTACCTATTTATCTATCTATCTATCTATCTATTTTTATATATTTATGTCTATCTATTTTTCTATATATCTATCTTCTATCTTTCTATCTTTATATCTATCTGTCTATCCATTTGTTTTTTTATCTATCTATCCATCAATCAGTTAATCTATTTATCTATCTATCTTACTTTCTATCTATGTCTCTATCTATCAAATTGTATATCTCTTTGTTTTTCTATTTGCTTATCTATCTGTCTATCTGTATGTCTATATGTGTATCTATCTATCTTTATATCTGTCTGTCTATATTTTAGTCTATCTATCTATATATTGATGTGTCTGTCTATCAATCTATCTGCCTGTTGATCTGTCTATCTATCTGTCTATCTATTTGTCTATCTATCTGTCTCTCTATCTATATGTCTATTTGTCTATCTATATGTCTATCATTATATCTATCTATATATTTCTCTTTCTTTTAGTCTATCTTTCAATTTATCTATCTATCTATCTAACTATATGTTTATCTACCTATATATATGTATATCTATCTATCTATTTCTCTATTTCTCTATCTGGCTATCTATCTAGCTATCTATTTTTCTTTCTTTCTATCTGCCTATCTACCAATATGTCTTTTTGTTTGTCATTTTATCTATCTTTCTATCGCTCTATCTCTGTGTCTATTTGTCTATATATATATATAATCTATCTATCTATCAATATATTTGTTAGTCTATTTATCTTTTATCTTTCTATTCTATCTATCTGCCTATATATATGTCTATCTTTCCGTTTATCTATATATATATCTATATGTTTGTCTTTCTATCTATCTATATTTCATTCATTCTTTCAGTTTATATATTTTTTATTCATCTATCTAGCTTTCCATCCATCTATCTATTTATTTATCTATCTATCAATCTGTTTATCTCTCTCTAAATCTATCTATCTATATGTGAATATATATATATATTATACTATCTATCTATCTATATGTGAATATATATATATTATACTATCTATCTATCTATTTTTCTATCTATCTAATAATCTGTCTATTTATTTTTGTATCTATCTGTCTAACTATCTATTTATTTTTTTGTTTATCTATTTATCTAATCTAACCATATATCTATCTTTATATAAATATATATATATATATATATATATATATATATATATATATATATATATATATATATATATATATATATATATTTGTCTATCTATGTATCTATCTATCTATCTATTTGTTAATCAATTTGTCTATATTTCTATCTATCTATCTATTTATTTGTTTATCTATATGTATACCTATCTTTTTATTGACAAATCTATAAATCTGGCTGTCTATCATTTTATCTATCAATCTTTCTCTCTAACTAACTTTCTATCAATCAATAGATCTATTTATATATCTGTCAATCAATCTATCTATCTATATGATTTGTCTATTTATATGTCTATCTTTTTTTCTGTCTATCTATCTATCTAATTATCTATCTATTTTTATATCTATCTATCTATCTATCTATCTTTCTGTCAATTTTTCTAACTATCTATTTGTATATCTATTTGACTATCTGTCTGTTTATCTGTCAGTTTATCTATGTGTCTATCTACCTATTTATCTATCTAGTTATCTAACTATCTATCATTCGTTCTATTTGTCTGTTTATCAATTTGTCTATTTGTATTTCTATTTGTCTATTTATATGTCATACTATCAATCTATATTTTTTTCTATTTATCTATCAATCTTTATATCTATCTATCTATCAATCTTACTATATGTCTATCAATATATCTATCAATCTAATAATTTGTCTATCTTTATATATATCTATATACAATTCTATCAATATGTATATCTATCTTTCTATCTATTTATCTTTTATTTTGTATATCAAACTTTCTATTAATCTATATATAAATCTATCTATAAATCTATCTATTAATCTTTATATTAATGTGTCTATCAATCATTCTAGCAATATGTCTATTTAAATAACTTTCTATCAATCAATCAATCTATCTATCTATCTATCTATATGTCTATATGTCTATCAATCTCACTATCTACCTATCCATCTATATATCTTTTTATTAGTCTATGTATCAATCTATCTATCTATCAATCTATCTATTTATTTATCATTATGCCTAACTATCTCTCTAAATATCTATCTTTCTATATATATATATATATATCTATTTGTCTATCAATCTATTGATCTATCTATATATCTATCTATCTATCAATTGATATGTCTATCTATCTATATATCAATTTATTTATTTATCTATCTGTCTTTCTATCTATCTGTCTATCTATCTATATATCTATCTATTTTTCTATCTATTTGTCTATCTATCTGTTAACTATATATTAATATATCTATTTACCTATCTATCTATTTATCTATCAATCTATATGTATATCTAACTTTTTATCTATCAATCAATATTTCTATATTTCTTTCTTTATTTCTATGTATCTATCTATCTATCTACTTTTTGCCTATCTATCTATCTATCTATATATATGTCTATCTATCTGTCTAACTATTAGTGTATATATATATATATGTCTATCTTTATGTGTGTGTGTGTGTGTATCTATCTATCTATTTGTCTAACTATTTGTCTATCTAGGTATCTATCTATCTATCTATCTATATATTTGTCTATCTTTCTTTATGCCTATCTATTTATCTATCTATATGTCTATCTATCTTTGTATCTATCTGTCTGTCTATCTATCTATCTATCAGACACTATCAGTTTATCTATCTATCTATCTAGTTGCAATCTATATGTCAATCTATCCATTTATCCAAATATCTATCTTTCTATATATCCATATATCTATCTTGTTGTCTATCTATCTATCAATATAATAATCTATTTTTCTTTCAATAAGTCTATCAATATGTCTAAAAATCTGTCTATGAATCTATCAATTTGTGTATCAATCCGTGTATCTATTTTCTATCTATCTGTCTATCTGTATGCCTATGTATCTATTTTTCTATCTGTATGTCTATGTATCTATCTATCTATCTATCTTTCTATCTATCTGTCTGTCTGTTGATCTATTAGTCTATCCCTTTATCTATCTATGTATCTATGTGTGTGTATATCTTTCTATCAATTGGCATATCTTTCTGTATGTCTATCTATTTGTGTATCTATAAATCTATTTATCTTTTTATCTCTCTTTATCTATCTATCTGTCTATCAGTCTATCTATTTTCTATTTGCCTATCTATTTTCTATCTTTTAATCTATCTATATTTCTAATAATTTGTCTATATATCTGTCTATCTGTCTATCTATATATCTATTTGTTCATCTATCTATCTATATATCTATCTGTCTATCTTTTTATCTATCTATATTTTTATCTGTCTGTCTATCTATATATCAATTTATCTAGCTAATGTCTAATAATTTATCTATCCATCCATCTATCTATCTATAAGTCTAATTTTTTGTCTATCTTTTTATCTATATATATATACCTATCAATATGTCTATCTATTTGTCTTTCAATTTGTATATCAATCTATCTATCAATCTATCAATCAATTTGTCTATCAATATGCCTATTAATCTATATATTAATATGTCTATCAATCAAATTATCTATCTATCTTTCTTTCTATCTATGTATTTTTCTATTTATCTATCAATCTATTTCTCTATCTATGTATATGTCTATATATCTATCTATATGTCTATCTATCTAGCTAGCTATCTATCTATCTTTTTGTATGTCTATCGATCTATCTGTCTATCTTTTTGACTATCAGTCTATCTATTATTTATCTATCTATTCATCTTTTTTAATATCTAGTTCTCAATCAAATTATCAATCAAATTATCAATCAATCAATCATTCAATCATTCATTCAATCTATATGTCTATCTATTTGTATAATAACCTAACTAATTATCTATCTATATATCTGTCTGTTTAACTATATGTCGATTTGTGTGTCAATTTGTCTATTTATCTATCTGTCTATCAATCTATCTATCTATATATATTTCTTAATACCTATTTGTCTATCTACCTCTCTCTCTGTCTGTCAATATATCTATCTATTTATCTTTCTATATATCTCTCAATCTAAGTATATAACTATCTGTCTATCTATTTTTTTATGAATTTCTATATTTTTCAATCTATCTATTTATTTATCTATCTATCTATCTATATATCTTTTGATATTTCTATCTATCTATCTATATATCTATCTTCATATCTATCTATCTATCTATTTGTCTAATAATCTTTATATGTATCATTCTATCTATCTGTCTCACTATCTATCTATATTTCTATCTATCTATCTTTCTTTCTATATCACTATTTTTTATCTATATATTTGTCTATCAATCAATCTATCTATTTGTCTATCAATCTATCAATCTACCTGTTAATCAATTTGTCTTTCAATATGCAAATCATTATGTCTATCAATCGATATATCAATCAAATTATCAATCTTTGTATCTATTTGTCTATCTATCTATCTATCTAACTTTCTATAAATCTATCTATCTTCCCTATCTATCTATCTATCTATCTATATGTTTATCTATATATCTATCTATCTGCCTATCTATTAGTATATCTATCTTGCTATTTGCATGTCTATCAGTCAGTCTAACTATCTATTTATCTATCTATCTATTTGCATTTGCATGTCTATTAATCTTTGTAATTTGCATGTCTATCTATCTATATGTATGTGTATCTTTCTATTTATTTATCTATCTATGTGTAGGTTTATTTGTTTATCTATCTTTCTATCAATCAATTTATCAATCTGTCTATATATCTCTGTAACTATCAATCAATCAATCAATCTGTCTGTCTAATAATCTACCTAATTTTCTATCTTTATATATATATATATATCTATCTATCTATCTATCTATCTGCCTATCTATCTATCTATTTAACCATCTATCTATTTGTCTGTATATTTGTTAATAAATATGTCTGTTATTTATTTGTCTATATATGTATCTATTTATCTATTTATCGATCTGTCTATTTGTCTATCTATCTATCTGTCTACCTGTTTCGTTATTTGTTTATCTATGTATCTATCTATCCAATTGTCTATCTATTTATTTATCTATCATTCTATCTATCATTGTGTCTATCTGTCTATCTATCTATCTGTTTGTCTATCTATCTATCTATCTATCTGTCTGTCTATCTATCTATCTATCTATTTGTATATCTTTATGTATATGTATATATCTATTTAATACTCTATCTATTAATCAATCTATATATATATATATATATATCTATCTATCTATCTGATCTGTCTATCTATCTATCTATCATTCACTACAAAAAAAATGCCATATAGCTAGGGAATTCCCTAGCTATATGGGAGATTTCCGTTGCTAAATGGTAAAATAGCGACAGAATATCAATGGATTGTGTCCATTTCTAAAGTGCTTCTTGCTAAATTTAAGCTACAGAATTTTCCATAGCTAAAAAATTAAAGAAGAAAAATTCCCTTGCTAAAAAAGAAAAATTCAGTTGCTAAAATAACAAGATAAACTAAATATTCCGTCGCTAAACAAAAATAACGATGGCTGAATCCCTAGCTAAAGTACCTAGCATTAGAATATTTTAATTTTAATATTTTAATTAGCGATGTAATATTTGTCGCTAATTTTAATATTTTCCTAGCTAAATTAGCTAGGGAAATTTCCTTCTCTAAATTAGCGAGGGAATTTTCCCTCCCTAAATTAGCAAGGGAATTTTCCCTGGCTATTTTAATTTCAAAAATATTTACATAATTTAAAAAATTTAAAAATTTTTTAAATAAAAAATTTATTATTTTTAAATAATATTGAATAAAAATAGAAACTATAAATAATTTATAATAAACAAAAGATAAATTCATTTATTTTCTTATTCAAATTCAATATTTTACATAGAAACAAAAAAATAACAACTTTTATTTTTATTCATCAATGTATCTACCGACAGTGCATAAAGTACAATATATCCATTCATTGACATTACTTTCTCTCCCTCTACTCCTCTGATCATCATTTTTCTACTACGACAAAGCTGTACGAGTCATGACCCGTAATGTCTTGTGAAAAATCTCATCACTTATAGAAGCTTTGTATGAGGAACAATGCGGCATCATATCTGTAAGAAAATTAAACCACTTAGTCAAAAAAAAGTTATGTTTTGATACATATATAATCTTGTAGTATATATGTAAATATATACTAGCAATTCACTCGTACATATATTACTATAGTATATGTACATATAAATAATAGTATTACGTGTACATATGAACTGAGTACAAATATACACCGTATATACGTAAATAAAATACTATAGTATTAAATGTACGTATATACTGACTTTATTCATACGTATATATCTCAAGAGGTGCTGTTGCTGTAGCTCCCACTGCCACTCCTGCCACTGCTGCCATTGACGATGTTACTGCCAAAAGCACTGCTGTCGCAGTTGCCACCGTCGCCATTACTGCCAAAGCTGTGGCCGCTGGCGGCTGTGGCGGCTGCCATCGCTGCCCTTGCTCTTGGAGCTGCCATTACATGACGCTGCCACCGCTACTACCACCACCGCCACTACTGCCGCTGCTTTCTTTGCTGTCGCTACTTTCTGTGTAGCTGCTGCTACCACCACTGCTACTGCTGCTTTTGGTGCAGTTGATGCCTCTGCCTTTTATGTCACTGCTTCCTTTGCTGCCTCCACAGTAGTAGCTGCCGCTAGTACCATTGTTGCCACGGCTGCCTCCGCTATCGTGGCTGCCTCCACGGCTGCTGCCACCCCTGCCAATGATGCTGTAGACACTGCTGCTGCCGCTCCCGCTGTAACCGCTTCTTGTGGCACTGTCGCTTCTACTTTCACTACCACTGCTACCGCCGCCACTATCACTGTTACCACAGCTACCTCTGATGATAATAGGCTTTTAAATACCTATAATAGGCTAAAACTCTACCCAAAAATTTTGGACATACACAAACATATTCACAGATATATAAAAATAGTTATTATAGATATGAACAAACAAAAATTATAGTTGAATGTAATACAGTTTAAAAAAAATTAATTAAATAATTTAAAATTTATATACCGCCGCCTCTACTTTCACTACTACTACTGCCGGTGCTGCTGCTGCCACACCTACCGCCACCACTGCTACTACCGCAGCCACTACTACAGCCAATGCCGCTACTACCGCTGATGCCGCTGATGCCGCCGATGCCGCTACTGCCTCTTAAATCATTGCTGTCACTTCTGCCGCAGCTCTCATAGTTGCCGCTGATGTCGCTTCAGCCACTATTGCTGATGCGGCTGCTGCTGGGGCCGTTGCCTCTTTCGCTGCTGCCACATCTGTCGCTGCCATCTCTTCCACTGCTGCCACATATGTTGCTGCCATCTCTTCCGCTACTGCCTCTGCTGCCTTTGCTGCCTCTACTGATTATGGCTTTTACATACCTATAATAGGCTAAAACTCTACCCAAAAAATTAAGAGACACAAAAACATATTCACAGACATATAAAAACAAATATTATAGACATGAACAAACACAAATTAAAGTTAATTCTCATATAGCTTCACCACAAATCCAAAAGATGTCCAACAATTATGTTTAAAGATAAAGAGAGTGCAAAAATATAATGTTTTTAGAAAAATAACGATAATATAAGCTAGCCCTCTTTTTTATAAAGCTAAAATCGGTAAATATCGGACCCATTTATTAGAAGGACTGTGGAAACAGAATGCTTTGAATTAGGATTTTTTTCTTTTCTCTCACATAATGTGTTTTGCAAATATTCATATTTTGGTTAATCGAAAATGCAAAGAACAAACCAGAATAAAAAATATTGATACTTGCAACAGAATATCATAATTATTTACTACACATAGACAAAAATAAATAACAGTTCATAAATAATTCTCATGCTCAATCATCCTCATAATTTGTAGGGAATGCTAGCCTTTCCTACGAGGATTCGCAGCTAGATCTCGGAATGCTATATGAGGTACCAATGCCTCTAACTGTGACTCCATATAGGACATCTGCTATTGCATTGCTTTTTTAATATCTTTAATTTCTTGCATTTCGTCCATCAAATTAGTTATCTGCTCATCCTTTTTTTTTAGTTCGGTCTCTATATCTACGATACATTCATTTGTTTCTTGTGCTTGTTCTACTGCCTCATCCACCATTGTTAAGATAGATGAATTAGTAGCACGACTATTACAACAAAATGTCACTCCCTTAGAGCCGATTCCGTACACTCGCTGCTTCTTTCGACCTCCTATTGTCTCCAAATAAATTAGATCATATTCAATTGGTTGATGATTTATAGAACCCTCAACTTGTTGATGAGCAGCTGTCACACGTTCCTCCATTAAGTCGTGAGATAAAATGAAGATAAAAACTATTCTAGATTTACAAAAAATAAAATAAAAATTTAGCATTCAAAATAATTTTTAGAATGTACCGTAGTTTTATAAAGTCTAATTAATATAATAATTTATTACTGCAATCATCTGAGACTTGTTGTCAACATACTGACCATTCACTTTTTTCACATGCATCTTCATGAAAATCTCATAGAAATTTGGATATCGACCCAATTCTCCAGCCTAGAATATGTTTTTATTAATTCATAAAAAAACAAATGATAACAAAATATAACAAAATTATTAAAACCATGCAAAGATTATATATATTGTACTATTAAGACAAACACAAAATATAGATATGTTTAGAATTTTAAACTTGTACCAAATCTCGAGCGAGCTCAATGCTCGACTTTGAATCTCCAGTTTGTCGACAGATTTCTGTACCTAGTCCAGCAACCTCACTTCATCGATTTTTGCTGGCAAAATCTGATTTTTTCTTCACATCTAGCTCATCCCAATAAATAAGCCACATGGGCCAGTTTTCCTCAAATATAAAATCAGGCCTTTCTTTAATTTTCTTTAATTTATGAACAAAATCAGAATACCAATGAGCTGATTTGATCTTTCATAATGACTTTATCTTTCCATCAAATATATATATATATAACTAAATGTTTAATGATATATAATTTTTTATTAATATAAATTTTTATATATTAGTATGATAAATATATAATAGTATATCCATGCCTATACATAACTATATGTATAAATATATGAAATTATATAAAAAATATATATATACACACATGTATAAATATAAGTTTAACTATACGTGTAACTATATGTTTAATTACATGGAACAATATTTATAATTATATGTATAAAAACATACAACACAATGTTTAACTATATATGTATAACTATATATATATATATATATATATATATATATATATTTATAACTATAAAAAACATTATATAAATAAATATAACTTTATTAATAATTATGCATACATATATGTATAAATATATGTAAATCTATATAATTGTTTATTATTTTGTATACATTTATTTATATTTACTTATAACTACTTGTATGCATATATCTATATATAATTATATGTTTAACTATATGTAACTATTTATAATTACATTTACTATTTGTATCCTAACATATAATTATATATGGAATAATATTAATTTGTTGAACTAATTTGAAATTAAATGGCAAAAGATATAATATCAACAATATGTAAGCACGTATCATGAGAGTGTCCATTGATCAGGCTCATATATTGTATAATACAAATAAGGGTTTTACTCTTACCTAATCCTAGCCCTTGGGCCTCAGGCTCAAATATGAACTTATATATGATAAATGATATAATATTTGATAGGCTTATATAGATGAAATTTTATTTTCTTTTATATAATTTTTCATTCTAACACTACACTTTTTATGTGTATCTCTCTCTCTCCCTCACTAATTCTTCCCGTCACTCAATTCCTCTCTTTTTTATGTGCCACACACTCTCTCTTGTTATTTTCTTTCTCACTCTCCTTTCTTGTTTGTTCTCTATCCCTCTTTCTCTCTCTCCCCTTCTCTCTCCCTTTCTCTCCCTCTCTCTTCCTCTCTCTTCCTCTCTCTTCCTCTCTCTCTATCGTTCTCTCTCTCTCTCCCTTTCACCATTTCTCTTCCCCTCTCTCTCCCTCCTTTTCTCTCTACTTCACACACACACTCTCTCTCCCTGTCTCCCCATTTCTCTACACCTCTCTCTCCCCCATCTTATCTCTCTCTCTTTCTCCTCTCTCCTCCTTCAAACATTAAATATCTTTTTTGCTTTCATTTCTTGTGCATTATCACATTTTGAACCCTTTATCTAGTATAACTATGATATCTATTAATCTTTATCATGCTAAATTTGCTTTATCTATTAATATAGATTCTGCAAATGCATTCCCTCAATATTTATGATATTTAATTTTTAAATATTCATTTGTAAGTAATTTTATTTAATTATTTGTATATTTTGAAGTAATAAAATATTTTATTCAAAATAATGATTGGGCATTATTTTTTGTAAAAAAAATAGGGCAAAATGAGCTCAGATCATCAGTGGATGTACAAAAAGGTTATTAATGGATTTTTGAATAAAGATTTTTTGACTGGGCTTTAAACTTTCATCAATTTTGCATGTAGTCAAATGAGGTTAATGGATGCAGCAAAAATTAAGTCTCCGTGTAATCATCGCAAGTGTTAGAATATCCCTTTTCGTGATGCAAACACTATAAGATATCATTTGGCTAAATATGGCTTTGTGCTAAATTATTTTGTTTGGATGTATCATGGAGAAAGTACAATGGCTCTGAATATTGAACAAAATGAGGGTATTGAATCGTTTTCTTTTGGTGAAGAATCATCAAACACATACCATCGAATGATCACAAAAGCAGCTGGTGCTGACTTCAGTATGGATTACAAAGATGAACCACCTAATCCTAAAGCTTAAAAATTTTATGAAATACTTAAAGCTGTAGATAAAGAGATGTGGCATCGTTGTAAAACACATTTGCAATTGTTTTTTGTGGCTCGACTAATGAGCATTAAGTCAGAAAATCATATGTCTGAGAAATTATTTGATCAGATCACAAAACTGATGAATGAGATTATTTCGAATAATAATTTGATCACTAATAACTTTTACAACACTAATAAGTTACTACGAGGAATGGGTCTAGTAGTGGAAAAAATTGATTGTTGTTTAAATGAATGCATGTTATATTGGGGTGGTGATAGTGATTTAATTAGCTATAAGTGTTGTGATCATGTGGATGTATCTTTTTGAGAGGTAAATAAATATAATTTTATGTGTTTTATTATTTAGTACTTTAAGTATTATTGTAATTTAATCTAATTGAAACCTAACATTATGGATGTAGGTATCTTCATAAGTTGAAATTGAATGTTAAAAACAAGGCAAAATTTGAAGGTTCAATTTGCAATGCATATTTAGTAGAAGAAGCATCATCATTTTATTCTTATTATTTTGAGGATCATGTCAATACAAATAATTGAAATGTGCCATGGAATTATGAAGGTCATGTGATGGTAAAAGATGATTCTGTGGACAAACTATCTATATTTAAGCACCCTAAAAGAGCATTCGAAAGAGCAATGAAGAGATGTATGACAGATGAACAAAGCAACCTGGAGATACGTTTTACTTAATTATGAGGAGGTTGCACCATATATTGAGTGTGAATACCCAAAATGGTTGTAGGTTTAATCATAGTTTAATTTTATCCTTAATAGGAATTATTAAAAATTGATATATATATATTTTTCTCTTTTTATATTTGTGCAGTATTTATGTTGAACAGTTAAAATATATGCATCCGGTAATTTCTAGCAATGATGTTGATTATATGCTAGAAAATGAATTGGCAAATTAGTTAAAAATTATGTGAGTATAATTAAGTTTTATATTTTTGAATTATTTAATTTATTAGTATCTTTTATTTGTTAATATCATTTTTTAATTTATGTCATAGGCAATTGATCCTTCAAATGGAGATTCAAATATTTACATTCAAAATTTAAGTAAATGCCCGTTTAGACATGTCACAACCTATCCTGGCTATTTTGTTAATGGATATAAATTTTACACAATCGGTCACAGTTCTTCTAAAATAACAATGAATAGTGGTGTTGCATTAAAGGCTCAGGTTATAGTGCAGATGAGATTAATTATTATGGTCAACTCAAAGAAGTTATTGAGTTGGAGTATCCTGAATTCGAAAATAATAAGATTGTATTATTCAAGTGTGAGTGGTTTGATCCTATATGAAATGTGGGCACAAAAATTTATTTAGATTATAAGCTAGTGGATGTTAACCATAAACACAGATATAATTGATATGAGCCATTTATTATGGCAGCTCAAGCCACTCATGTATATTATTGTACATATCCGAGTTTATCTCTTGATAAGAGAGATTGGTTGGTGATTTGTAAAATCAAAGCTTGATCAAAATTTGAAGTACCAATATCACAACAAAGAAGTACAGACTTAGAAATTGCACTGGCATTCCAAGAAGATGACATAAATAATATTGAGCCTGTGAATGTAGATGAAGATCTAGAAAATTTATGTGACTCAAATAGTGGCACAATAGAAATTGAAGATGATCAATTTCTATCTGAAGATGAGTTCGAACTTCTATCGGAATCAGACGAAATATTAGAAGATCCATTGGAGGATGATAGTGATGCCGATAATTAAATTGTTATAATTTTATTATAAATTTTAATTATCATAGACATATATTTTTTTGAAATATATCGGTCTGTTTTATTCAAAAATGCATGCTTGGTCATCATATCCCTATTTTTTGTTCTTTATTTATTTTGTACATCAGATGGCACCTAAAGGACGTGGTCGTGGTGGAGGTGGACGTGGACACAGAAATGAACCAAATTCATCTAGTATGTTATATCATGTAACTGAATTAGTACCATCTCATAGCCACCATATCCAGACTTGAACATCACAATCACCATCACCATCATTGAGACCTCTATTATTACCTTTATCAGATGTAAGCCCACCACCCATTGTGCTTCCTGCACAAACTTTTGATCCATATCTATCTTCTACACCACATTTTACAATGATTATTCCCCCATTTCAATATCAATGATATCATCAAATGTTGTGCCTTCCTTTATAGTTAGTGTAAAGGTAGGAATTGAGATTGTGGATGAGAGGTAAAAGAAATATGTAAAAATGACTTGAAAAAAATTTTTGTTATTACTTTCAGTGGTTTTTTTATATTGTTATGATTTGCTTGTTTTCAATGTTATTTATTTATTTGTACAATTTTATTCCATCTCACAAGTGTTCGCCTAAAATTTCAAAGGCTTTCAAGAAAATGACTACTTCTAAAGCTTTCTCCTGGAAGAAAGTTTATGAATCGACAAAAGAGTCATATTTTAATGACTTTCAGGTAAAAATAAAACAACAAAAGAATTGAAAAATAATTATCTAATTACTTAACTTTTATGTTGGTTATTAATCAAGCAGTATATAATTATGTTCTTGTTGTTAATATAAATTTTTTTGTCATTTTTCTATTTATAGAATCAGTGCACATGGGGACTCAAATTTGATGGAAGGATAAAGTTATTATGGGAGATCCAAGCTGCTCAATGGTATTCTGATTTTGTCCATAAATTAAAGAAAATGAAAGAAATGCTTGATTTTATATATTACCAGTAAAAATCAACAAAGTGAGGTAGTTGGATTAGCTACAAAAATCTGTCGACACATTGGAAGTTCAAAGTCGAGCATTGAGCATGCTCGAGATTTGGGACAAATTTAAAATTCTAAACATTTCTATATTTTGTGGTTGTCCTAATAGTCCAATAAATAAAATCTTTACATAGTTTTATTAATTTTGTTTATTTTTTTTATCATTTGTTTTTTTATGACTTAATAAAAACATATTCTAGGCTAAAGAATTGGGCAGAGATCCAAATTTTTATTAGATTTTCAGAAAGATGCATGTGAAAAAAGTGGATGGTCAGTATGTTGACAACAAGTCTCTGATGATTGCTGTAAGAAATTCTTATACTAATTAGATTTTATAAACTACATTACATTATGAAAATTGTTTTGAATACCAACTATTTATTTTATTTTTTTTAAATCTAGAATAGTTTTTTTCTCTATTTTATCTCAAGACCTAATGGAGGAACATGTGATAGCTGCTTATCAACAAGTTGAGGGTTCTATAGATCTTCAACCAATTGACTATGATCCATTTTATTTGGAGACAATAGGAGGTCGAAAGAAGCAGTGAGTGTACATAATCGGATCTAATGGAGTGACATTTTATTGTAGCAGCCGTGCTTCTAATTCAATTGTTTCAGCAATGGTGGATAAGTCGGTCAAACAACAAGCACGTGAAACGAATGAACGTATTGTAGATATGGAGATCGAAATGAAAAAGAAGGATGAGCTGATTACTAATTTGTTGGAAGAAATGCAAGAAATTAAAGAAATTAAAAATGTAATGTAATAGTAGATGTCCTATATCGAGTCACAGTTAGCAGCATTGGCGCAACAGATAGCATTCTGAGATCCAGCTGCGAATACTCATAGGAGAGGCTAGCATTCCCTACAAATTATGAGGATGATTGATTATGAGAATTATTTTTGAAGTGATATTTATTTTTATCTTCGTGTAGCAAATAATTATGATATTTTTTTGCATGTTTCAATTTTTTTTATTCTGGTTTTGTTCTTTGCATTTCCAATTACCCAAATTATGAATCTTTGTAGGACATATTATGTGAGACAAAAGAAAAAATCTTGATTCAAAGCATTCAGACATTACAATAGTCCTTCCAATGCATGGGTCCCATATTTACCAATTTCAACTTTATCAAAAAGATGGATAGCTTATCTTATCTTAATTATTCTAAAAGCATTTTATTTTTGCACTCCCTTTATCTTTAAACATAATTTCTGTACATCTTTTGGATTTTTGGTGAAGCTGTATGATAATCAACTTTAATTTGTGTTTGTTCATGTCTATAATATTTTTTTATATACTTGTAAATATGTTTTTGTGTCTTTGAATTTTTTTGGTAGAGTTTTAGCCTATTATAAGTATGTAAAAGCCTATTTTCAATCGTGGTAGTAATGGTAGTGATGGCAGCGGTGGTAGCTGAAGCGGTAGTGGTGGTAGCGGAAGCGGCAACGGCAGTAGTAGTGGCAGCGGTGGCAGCGAAAGCATCAGCGGCAGCAACAGCGACACCGGTGACAATGATGGTAGCGGTGGCTGCAGTGGTAACAATGGCAGAGATGACATTAGTGGCAACAGTGGCAGAAGTGGCAAAAGCAGCAGAAGCAATAGCAGCGGAAGCAGCGGCATCAATGGAATCAACGAGATCAGCGGAAGCTTTGGCAGCGGCGGCAGTAGCGACGGTGGTGGGGGTGGCAGTGGCAGCACTGGCAGCAGTAGTGGCAGTAGCGGCAATGACAGTGGCACTGGCAGTGGCAGCAGTAGCGACAGTGGTGGCGACAGGAGCGGCAGTGGTAGCAGGAGCATCAGCAACTGCAACAAATGTAGTATATAGTTACGTATATAGTCAGTATATAAGTACATACAATACTACAGTATTTTATGTACATATATACTAAGTATATATATGTACTAAGTATATATGTATGCATAATATTGTAGTTTATATGTACATATACTCCAGTAATATATGTACAAGTGAAATAATAGTATATATGTACATATTTACTGCAGCAATATATATTCATCAAAACATAGTTTTTTTATTTATTTTGATTTGATTTGGTGGTTTAAATTTCATACAGATATGGTACCGCATTGTTTCCCATACAAAGCTTGTATAAGTATAGACATATTTCAACAAACATGATGCACCGTGACTCAGACAGCAATTTTGCAATAGAAAGTTGGTGGTTGGAGGAGTAGATGAAGAAAAAGTAACGTCAAAGCTTTGATAGATTATACTTTATGCACAGTCAGTAGATACATTGATTAATAAGATGTAATCTAATTTTTATTATTTATTTGTTTTAGTTATTTAAAATATTGTATTAAAATAAGTTCTTAAATAAATTTTTTTTGTTTAATTTAAAATTTTCATTTATAGTTTCAATTTCTATTAAATTTAATTTAAAAATATTAAATTATTTAATTAAATTTTTGTTGAAACTGTATGCCAATCAATTGTAATTAATGTTTGTTCATATCTATAATAACTATTTTTATATATCGGTGAATATATTTGTGTTTCCCCAAATTATTTGGGTAGAATTTTAGCCTATTATAGGTATGTAAAACCCTATTATCAGTAGTGGTAGCAACGGCAGCGGTGGCATTAGTGGCAGTGACGGTAGTGGTAGCAATTGTGCCAGAAGCGGTAGTGGTGGTACCGGCACCGGCAATGGTGGTAGCGGCACTGGTAGTGGTAGTGGCAGCATCGGCAGCGGCGGTAGCAGACACGATAGCAATGGCAGAAGCTGCAGTGGAGGCAGTGAAAAAAGCAGTAGCACCAGTGGCAGCGGCAGTAGCGGCGGTGGCGGCGGCATCAGTGGCTGTAGCTGCTGTAGCCGCAGCATCAACAGATGCACCAGAAGAGGCAGTGGTGGCAGCAGAAGCAGCAATAGCAGTGGCAGCTATTTTGCCAGTGGCGGCAGCAACGACAGTAGCCACAGTGGCAGCGGCAGTAGTGGCAGGTGTGGCAGCTAGCGGCACGGGCGGCAGCAACAATGGAAGCAGCAAGAATGGCAACATATGTGGTATATATGTACCTATATAGTCAGTATATACTTACATATAATTTTGTAGTATTTTATGTACATATATATTGAGTATATATGTATTCGGTATATATGTACACATAATAGTACAATTTATATGTACAAATAATGCAGTAATATATGTACGAGTGAAATGCTAGTATATATGTACATTTTTGCTGCAATATATATATTTATCAAAACATAGTTTTTTTTAATTTATTTTGATTTGATTTAGTGGTTTAAATTTCTTACAGATGTGGTACCGCATTGTTTTCCATACGATGCTTGTATAAGTGAAAGGATTTTTCAACATACATGAAGCACCATGACACGGACAGCTTTTTCACAGCCGAAAGTTGGTGATCGGTGGAGCAGAGGGAGAGAAAGCAAAGTGAATGCATTAATAGATTATACTTTATGAACAGTCAGTAGATACATTATTTACTAAGATGTAATATAATTTTTGTTATTTTTTTTAGTTATCTAAAATATTGTATTGGAATATGTTATTCAATGAATTTTATTTGTTTAATTTAAAATTTTCATTTATAGTTTCTGTTTTTATTAAATTTAATATAAAAATATTAAATTTTTAATTAAATTTTAGTTAAAGCTCTATGACAATCAACTTTAATTTGTGTTTGTTCATGTCTATAATAACTATTTTTATATAACTGTGAAAATGTTTGTGTGTCTATGAATTCATTGGGTAGAGTTTTAGCCTATTATAGGTATGTAAAAGCCTATTATCAGCAGTAGTAGCAGCGATAGGAGCGGCAGTGATGGTAGTAGTGGAAGCGATGGCAGCGGCGGCAGCAGAAGCAGTAGCGACTACAGTGGTAGTGGCGGCGGCGGCAGGGGCTGTAGTGGCGGCAGCGGCAGTGAGAACTGCAGTGATAGGAGCGGCGGCATAGGAAGTAGTGGCAGTGACATCAAAAGTGGCTGCACCTAAAGCAGTGGTGGCAGTGGCGGTAGCAGCAGCTGCATCAGAATAGCAGCAACACTGGAAGAAACGGTAGAGGCGACAACGGCAGCAGTTCTAGGAGCGGCAGTGGGAGCAGCATCAACAACACCAAATGAGGTATATAAGTATGAATAAAGTTAGTATACACGTACATATAATATTGTAGTATTCTATGTACATATATACTGAGTATATTTTTACTCAGTTTATATGTACACATAATACTGTTGTTTTTGTGTACATATACTACAGTAATATATGTACGAGTGAAATGCTAGTATATATTTACATATATACTACATGATTATATGTGTATCAAAACATATATAATTTGACTGCATGGTTTAAATTTCTTATAGATATGATACTACATTATGCATAATATAAATCTTCTATAAGTGATGAGATTTTTCACTAGATATTACGTGCCGTGACCCAAACAGCTTTGTCGCAGTAGAAAAATGATGATCGAAGGAGCAGGGGGAGACAAATCAATGTCTATTAATGAATATATTATACTTTATGCACTCTTGGTAGATACATTAATGAATAAGATGAAATAAAAGTTTGTTATTTTATTGTTTCAATTATGTATAATATTTAATTTTAATAAGATATTAAATGATTTTAATTTATGTTTAAAATAAATTATTTATAGTTTCAATTTTTATTCAATTTGATATAAAAATATTAAATTATTTAGCCAAAAAATTTTTAATATAATTTAAATTCTAAAATTAATTTTGAAATTAAATTATCTAGGGAAAAATCTCTTGATAAATTAGCTAGGGAATTTTCCCTAGCTAATTTAGCTTAGGAAATATTAAAATTAGTAACGTATTTTCATTCCTAATTTTATTTAGCTATGGACTATAACCATCGGTAAAATTTATAGACCAGCACTTTAGCTAGGGAATCATCCGTCATTATTTTCATTTAGGGATGGAAAATCTCATTTATCTTGCTGATTTATCTAGTGAATTTGTCTTTTTTAGCAATAGATTTTTCCGTCACTAACTTTTTAACTAGGGACACTATCCATCACTAAATTTTAGCAAGAAGCACTTTAGATAGGGAACTGATCCGTTGGTAATCCATCGCTATATCCTGTTTAGCAAAAGAAAATACATATTTAGCTAGGGAATTGTCCCTAGCTATATAGGATTTCTCTTGTAGTAAAAATAGATAGATAGATAGATATATTAATTAATAAATAGAATGATATCCAGAATGATAGACATATAGATAGACCTAAAGATAGGTAGATAAATAGACAGATATAAATATAAATAGATAGACTGATAGATAGACAGATAGAAAGACAGACAAAGAGAAAGAGAGATAAATAGATCGATAGATAGACAAATAGATAAATAGATAGATAGATATACATATTGATAGTCAGATAGATAGACTTATAGATAGACATATAGATAGACATATAGATAGACAGGTAGTTAGATAAATTGATAGAAAGAATAATAGTCAAATTGATCGATAGATTTATAGACAAATAAATAGACAGATAGATAGAAAGATAGATAGAAATATAGATAGATAGATAGACATATTGATATACATTTAGGTCGACAAATAGATAGAAAAATAGATAGACAGATATAGAGATAGATATATAGATAGATAGACATACAGACAGACAGATAGATAGATAGATAAACAAATAGATAAACAGATATACAGATAGACAGACATATAGATAGACAAATAGCTAGAAAGATAGATATATAGATAGATAGATAGATAGATGGTCAAATTGATAGAAACATTAATAGACAAAAGATAGTCGATCGACATATAGATATAAAGATAGATATCTAGAATTATCGATAGTTCGATCAACATATAGATATAAAGATATATAGATAAAAAGATTAATAGACATATAGATGTCTGATTTATAGACTTATTGATAGATATATTGGTAGAAATATAGAAAGAAAGATAGATATAACGATATAAAATAGATAAATAGACATATAGATAGACACATTGATAGATAGATAAATAGATAGATAGATAGATAGATATATAGATATACATAAAGAGAGATAAATAGAAAGACAGATAGATACACATATTGATAGACAGATAGATGTACGTATAGATCAGTAGATAGATAGATTGATAGAAAATAGATAGACACACACACATATAGATATAAAGATAGATAAATAGATATATAGAGAACTAATAGATAGATAAATAGATATATTGATTGATTGATAAATAGACAGCTAGATAGACAAAAAGATAGATTGATAGATAGATACATATATTGATAGAGAGATAGAAAGGCATAAAGATACATAGATTGATATATAGATAGATAGATTGTTTGATAGACAGATAGACAAATAGATAGATATATAGATAGATAGATTGATTGATTGACAGATAGATAAATAAATAGATATTTAGATAGATTGATATATTAATAGATAGAATGATAGATAGAATAAAAGACAGATAGATAGATAGATATATAATTAGATAGATATATACCTATAAAGATAGATAAATAGATAGATAATTAGATTAATAGATATATAGATAGATATATAGATAGATATATCGACATATAGATAGATAGATAGATATATAAATATATATACAAATAGATGGATTGTTAGATAATTAGATAGATAGATATATTGATTGATGGATAAATAGATAAATATATTGATTAGATATATAGATAGATATATAGATAGACAAATATATAGGTAAAAAGATTGATAGATAGATAGATTGATTGACACAGACAGATAAATAGACAGATAGATAGGTAGATAAATAGATAGACAGATAGAAAGACTAAAAGATAAATAAATAGATTGATTGAAAGAAAGATAGATAGATAGATATATATAGAATCATTGATTGATATACAGATTTTTAGATAAATTTATAGACAGATTGATAGATAGATAGATATAAACATAGATAAACAAATAGATATACAAATATATAGATAGATAGATAGATATATAGATATATAGATAGATAGAAGATAAATATATACATAGATAAATAGACAGATTAATAGATAGAAAGATATATAGATAGATAGACATATAGATATACAGATAGATAGATAGTGTGATAGACAAAAAGATAAATAAATAAATTAATTGATATATAGATATATAGATAGATAGATAGAGAGATGGATAGATAGATAGATAGATGAATCATTGATTGATAGACAAATAGATAGATAGATTTATCGACAGATTGATAGACGGATAGATATAAAGATAGATGAATAGTCAGATAGACAAATATATAGATAGATTTAGAGATAGATATAAGGATAGATATATAGATAGATATATAGATAGATATACATATAGAAATATAAATAGATACATATTTTTGATTGATAGATTAGACATATAGATATATAGATAGTTAGATAGATAGATAGATCGATATACATATAGATAAATAGAATGATAGACAAATAGATAGGGAGATAGATAGAAATATTGATAGACTGAATGATAGATAGAATAATATATAGATAGATTGACATATAGATAGAAATATTGATAGATATATAGATAGATAGAGAGATAGAAAGATATATAGAATGATAGTTAGATAGGCAGATAGATATATAGACAGATGGATAGATAGAGAGATAGATAAATCAACAGATAGATAGGCATATAGATAGCATTATATATAGATAGATAAATATACAAATAGATAGATAAATAGATAGTTAGATATATATGCAGACAAAAAGATAGATAGATAGATACACAAATAGATAGACAGATAGATAGATAGATAGATAAACAAAAAGAGATATCGATATAAAGATCGAAAGATAAACAAATAGATATATAAATATATAGACAGATTTATATAAAGAAAGAAAGATAGATAGATAGATAGATAGCAATAGAGATATAATGATTAATTGATAGACTGATTGATAAAAGATTGATAGATAGATAGATATAAAGATAGATAAACATATAGATAGATAAATAAACAGATAGATAGTCAGATAGATAAATAGATAGATAGATAGATAGATAAAGATATAGAAATGCAAATATAAGCATGGATTTATAGATAGATTGGTAGGAAGACAGATAGACAAATAGATAGATAGATAGATACACACACACACACACACATAGATAGATAGATAGATAGAATGATACACAGAATGATAGACAAATAGCTAGATAGATTAAAATATAAATAGATAGACATATATATAGAAGATAGATAAATAGACAAATTAATAGAAACATAGATAGATAGACAAATAGACTTATAGATAGACAAATAGATAGTTAGTTACATAGATAGATAGGTATACAAATTGATGGACAGATAGATAGACCAATAGATTGATAGAAAGATAAACAAATAGATCGATATATAGATAGATAGATACATTGATAGATAAATAAACAAATGTATCGACAAATAGATTGGTATATAAATAGATAGATAGATATATAGATAGATAGACAGACAAATAAGATAGATAGACAAATTTATAGATGGATTATAGACATATTGAAAGAAGGAAAGAAACAAGAAAAATAGATAGATAGATAGAATGATTTAATGATAGATAGATAGATAGATTGATAAACAGATTGATAGAAAAATTGAGAGATGAGTTCATAGATAGATTGATATAATGATTGATACACAGATAGATATGCATATTGATAAATAAATAGATAGAAAAATAGATAGATAGACAGATAGATAGATAGCTAGATAGACAAATAGATCGATAGATTATATGATAAAAATAAAGAAAGAAAGATAGATAGATATAGATAGATATATAGATATACAAATAGATAGACAAATTAGAAAGGCAAATATATAGTCAAACATACAGACAACCAAATAAATGAACAAATAGATAGATAAACAAATAGACAAATAGATAGACACACAAATAGATAGATAGGTAGAGAGGCTGAAAGATAGATAGATAGATAGATAGACAGATTGATAGAGAGATATATAGATAGTTTGATAAACAAATTTATAGATAGATTGATAGATAGATTAATAGATAATTTGATAGAAAGAAAAAAAGATAGCTAGAAAGATAGATAGATAGATAGACAGATTGATAGATAAATAGATAGAAAATTATATAGTCAAATAGATAGATAATAGTTAGACATATAGATTAGCAGATTATTAGAAAAATAGATAGTTAGTTAGATAGATAGATAGATATACAGATAGATAGACAAATAAATTGATAGATAGATATACAAATAGAAAGACAATTAGAGAGAAAGATAGATAAATAGAAAGATAAATAGAAAGATAGATAGACAAATAAATAGAGAGGTATTTATATATTTAGAAAGAAAGATAGAAACATAGATAGGTAGGTAGAAGGATTGACAAATAAATATACTTATATATAGATGAATAGATAGATAGTTAAAGAGATAGATAGAGAGATTGATTGTCATATAGAGAGATTGATTGTCATATAGATAGATAGAAAGATTGACAGATTGATAGATAAATAGAAAAAATATACATAGTAATTGATCGATAGAAAGAAAGGTAGATAGATAGATAGATAGATAGATAAACAGACAGATATAAAGATTAACATATTGATAGATAGATACATAGATATATAGATAGTTAGATGTATATATTCAAAGATAGATACATACATAATAGATAGAAAGATACATAGAAAGATTGACAAATAGATAAAAAAATAGATATACAGATAGATATAACGATTGATAGATAGATAAAAAATAGATATATAGATAGATAGATAGACACATAGATAGATAGATAGTCAGATATAGAGATAGATAGAAAGATAGATAGACATAAAGATAGACACATACATAGATAGATATAAAGACTAATAGATAGATAAATAGATAGACAAATAGAAAGAGAGATAAAAAGATAAATAGATTGATAAACAGAATGATTGATTGAGAGATAGATACATAGATATACATATTGATAGTTAGATATATAGTTAGATAGATAAATAGATAGATCAACATATAGATAGATAGTTAGATAGATAGATAGATAAATAGATAAATATTTATATTGAAAATAGATAAATAGATAGAAACACAGACAGACAAATATATAGATTGAAATATAGAAACATATATAGATAGTTATATATATATATAGACAGATAGACAAATAGACAAATTGACAGTCAGAGACATTTAAAAAAAAGACAAATAGATAGATAGATAGATATAAAGATTGATGGATATATAGATATAGATAGATAGTTAGTATATTACTTAGTCAAGGAGGCTAGCAGTCATGCAAGTAGGCAGATATAGAAACATATAAACACAGACAAACAAATATACATACAACCATATAGACAGATAGACAAATATAAAAATAGACATAGAAATAGAGAGACACACTTCAGATAGGCAGATATATATATATATATAGTTTGAAAATTAGATTAATAGATAGATAGATAGATATATAAACAGATTTATAGATATATAGACTGATTATTAGTCAAATAAATAGACTAATATATTGATACATAGATAGACAGATAGACAGACAGATAGATAGAAAAATACATAGAGATAGATAGATAGACAAATAGAAAGACAAATAGATAGATAAATAGATTGATAGACATATTGATAGAGTGATAGATAGACATATAGCTAGTTAAATTGATAGTAATAATGATAGACAGATTTATAGACAGATTGATAGACACATTGATAGATAGATTGAAAGAGAGATTGATAGACATATATATAGATAGATAGATAGACGAAAAGTTTGATAGATAGATATAAAAATAGATGTATATTTAGAAAGATAGATACATGGACAGATATATAGAAATATATATAGACAAATAAAAAGAAATATATAAATTTTGGTAGATAGACAAATGACTTACATATGGATAGATAGATAAATTGACATATCGATAGAAAGATAGATAAATAAATAGATATTCATATTGATAGATAGACAGATATTTAGATATATAGATAGAAAGATAGATTGATAGATAGACAAATAGAATGATAGATAGATATATAGATAGATACTTATATAAATAGATAGATTATAAATAGATAGTCAAATATATAGATAGATTGAAAGATATACAGATAGATAGATAGACAGACATAAAAAAGACATAGAGATATATAGATTGATAGATTGATATATAAATAGATAGATAGATAAATAGACATATAGACAGATAGATAAATAGAAATATAGATTGATAGAAGAAAGATAGTTCGATAGATAGATAGATAGTTTGATAGACAAACAAAATGAAAATTAGATAGATATATAGACATACATACAAATAGATAAACAAACACACAGATAGAAAAATAGAAAAACAGATAAAGATATAGACAAATAGATTGAATGACATGCATATAGACAGAAAGATAGTTAGTCTGTCAGTTAGGTAGGTAGGCAGACAATCAAGTAGGCATACACACAGACAAATAGATAGAAAGACAAGCAAATAGATAGTTAGACAAATAGATAGACAAATAAACATATAGACATACAAATAAATAGGCAGATAAACAAACTCATAGAAAGATTATAGATAGGCAGATATATAGTCAGTTTGATAAATAGATTAATACACAAATTGATAAATAGCTAGATAAACATATTGATAGATAGATATATAGATTTATATATAGGTAGATAGATAAATAGATAAATAGATATATATATATATATATATATATATATATATATATACACTAATATATACATAGATTGATAGACAAATAGATAGACATATAAATAGAAAGATAAATCGAAAGAAAGATAGATAGATCGATAGATAGATATATATATATATATATATATATATATATATATAGACAAATAAAAATTTAAATAGATAGATATAATGATATATACAAATATAGATAGACAGATAGATAAAAAATAGATATAAAGATAAAAAATAGCTAGATAGATAAAAAATAGCTAGATATATTGATAGAAAGAATGATAAACCGAATGATATATACATAGACAGACATATTAATAGATAGATATATAGATAGATAGATAGATATATCGATATATACAGATACATAGATAGATTCATAGACAAATAGAGAGATAGATTGATGGACATATAGATAGACAGATAGATAGATAATATGATAGATAGATAGACAAAAAGATTAACAAATAAGTCGATAGATAGATAGTAAGATAGATTGATAGATAGATTGATTTACAGATAGATTGACAATTTGTTAAACAAACAGAATGATTGATTGATAGTTAGATAGATAGATAGATAGACATATCGATAAACAAACAGATAGATAGATAAATAGATAGATAGATAGATAGATAGAAATATAGATATACAGATAGATATATAGATAGATATATAGATAGATATATAGATAGATTGACAGATAGATATATATATATACAGATAGATAGACATATAGATAGATTGATAGACAGATATAGAAAGACTTATATATAGATAGATATATAGATAGATAGATAGACAAATTGATAAAAGATAGATATAAAGATAGATAGTTAGATATATAGATAGATCTATAGATATATAGATTTTTTGATAAATAGATGGATAGAAAGACATATAGATTGATAACATTCAAATAGATAGATAGTTAGGCAAAAGGTAGACATACAATTTGATACGTAGGCATATAATCTATAGATATATAGATAGACATGTAGATAGTCAGGAAGGTAGGTAGACACATAGAAAAATAGACAAATAGATAGACAAACATACATAAAGAGAGACAAACAAAAAAATAGGCAGGCATACAAATAGACAAATAGACAAACATATAGATTGTTTACAAATAGCTAGATATATAAACAATTTGATAAAGAGATTAATAGAAAGATTCATATTTAGATAGACAAAAAGCTAGATCAATTGAGAGAAATAATAATTTATAGATTTATTGACAAATAGATAAAAAAATAGATAGACAGAAAGATGGACATATAGAGAGAGAGAGAGAGATAAATAGATAGAAGGACAAATAGACAGGAAGGTTGATATATAAATAATTAAAAGATAGAAAGATATATAGATAGATAGATTGATTGATTGATTGATAGATAAATAGATAGATAGATAGATAGATATTTAGATTGAATGATTCATTGATATATATATAGATAGATAGATTGATTTATTGATAGATAGATAGACATATTGATAGATAGATATATAGGCCGATTGATAGACAGATTGATAGATATAGATAGATAGATAGAAAGAAAGATAGATAAATTGATACATTAATTGATAAATAGTTAGATAGATAGAAACATATATAGATAGATAGATAGATAGATAGACAGAAAGATTGACAGATAGATAGATAGATATAGAGACATCGGCACTTAAAGATAGATAGAGAGAAAGAAAAATAAACAAACAAATAGATAGATTGACAAATAGAATGATAGACATACAGATAGTTAGAAAGATAGTCAGCCAGTCAGTTAGGTAGGTAGGTTGGTAGGCAGTCAGGTAAGTAAACACATTCTAGAAGTTAGGCAGACAAGCAAATAGACAAATAGACAAATAGACATGTAAATAAATAGGTAGACAAATAAACACATATAGAGACTATAGATTGGTAGATATATTGATAGTTTGATAAATAGAATAATAGACACATAGATAGATAGATAGATATATAGACATATTGATAGAGAGATATATAAATAGATATATAGATAGATAGATTGATAGATAGATATATAGACATATTGATAGACATATATATAAATAGATAGACTGATACATAGATAGACAGATAAATAGACAGATAAATCATAAGATAAATAAATAAACAATTAAAAAGATAAATAGATATATAGATATATAGATATATATATAGATATATATATATATATATATATATATATATATATATATATATATATATAGACATATAGATGAATAGATAGATAGAAAGATAGCTAGATAATTTGATATAAATAATGTTAGATAGAATGATGGAGAGATTGATAAAAAAATTAATAGATAGATTGATCAAAAGATAGAAAGAAAGATAGATATATAGATATATAGATAGGTAGATATATACATAAATAATTTGATAGACAGTTAGATAGACAATTAGATAGACAGATAAGTGAACAAATAGATTGGCAGAAAGATCGATAGATATATAGATATACGTGCATATATATAGATAGATAGATAGATAGACAAAAAGATTAACAAATAGGTAGAATGATAGATAGATAGATAGATAAAGAGATAGATAGATATATATATTGATAGACAGATAGATATATATATATATATATATATATAAAATAGAATGATTAATTTATAGTCAAATAGATAGAGATATAGATAGATAGATAGATAGACATATCGATAGACAGACAAACACACAAATAGATATATAAATATTCATATAGATAGATTTATTGATTAATAGACATATAGATAAACAAATAGATAGATAGATAGATATATAGATAGATAGATAGATAGAGAGACATATAGATAGATATATAGATATATAGACATATAGTTAGATAAATAAATAGACAAATAGATAATCAGATAGAAAGATTGACAGATAGATAGATAGACATGTAGATATACAAATAGATAGACAAATAGATAGATAGATAGATAGATAGATAGATGGACATATAGAATGAAGATAGATAGATAGATAGATAGATAGATAGATAGATAGCTAGATAGTTAGAAAGGTAGATAAACTGATAGATAGATAGACAAATGGACAGTTAGATAGATAGTCAGATTGAAAAACATAAAAATAGATAGATAGATAGATAAATATATAGATAGACAGAGATACAATCAGTTAGTTAGTTAGTAAGGCAAGTAAACAGTCAAGTAGGAATCTTTATACCTAGACAAATAAACAAATACACTGACAAATAGATAGAAAGATAGATAAAAAAATAGATAGACAGATATGCAAATAAACAGACATACAGACAAACATAAAAATAGATTGCATATAGGTGGATATATAAACAGTTTGATAAATAGATTAATAGATAGATTCATAGATTGATAGACAAATAGAAAGACAAATAGATCGATAGATAAATAGATAGATAAATAAATAGCATGATAAATTTATAGAAAGAATGATATACAAATTGATAGAAAGTTAGTTAGACATATAGATAGATAGATAGACAAATAGATAGAAATATAGATAGATAGAAGGATAGATAGATAGGAAGGTCGATAGACAAATTGATAAAAAGATATAAAGATAAATAGATAAATAGATAAATAAATAGATTGATAGACAGATAGATAGATAGATAGATAGATAGACAGGTAGATAGATAGATATAATGATTGATTAATTGATAGATAGATAGATTAATTGATTGATAGACAGATATATAGTTAGATAGACAAACAGACACATAGATAGATATATATATAGATAGATAGATTTATAAATAATAGATTTATAGATAGATAGATTAATAGCTAGATTGATATATAAAGAGGTAGATAGATAGAAAGATAGATACACACACACACACACACTAATAGATAGATAGACAGATAGAAAAATAGACACATAGATAGACTAACTGATAGATAGATGGATAGATAGACAAATAGATCGGTAGGCATGCACATAGATAGAAAGTTAGTCAATCAGTCAGTTAGTTAGGTAGGCAGATAGTCAGACAGACATACACATAGACAAATAGATAGATAGATAGATAGGTAAAAAGACAGATAGACAAAGAGATAGACAAACAAACTAGTAGACATACAAATAAATAGGAAGACAAACAAACACATAAAGAGACTATAGATAGGTAGATATTTAAACAATTTGATAAATAGATAAATAGATAGATAGATAGACTTATTGATAAATAGTTATATACATAGATATAAAGATAGATAGAAAGATCGATAGATAAATAGATAAATAGAAAGATAAATAGATAGAGAGAGAGATATATAGACATATAGATAAATAACTAGATAGAAAGATAGCTAGATATATTGATAGAAAGAATGATAGACAAAATAATAAAGAAATTGATAATCAGATTAATAGATACATAGATAGAAAGACAGACAGATAAATAGATAGATAGATAGATATATTTTTATATAGACAGATAATTAGATACATAGATAGATTGACAGATAGATAAATAAACAAATAGATGGACAAATAAATAGACATGTAGCTACATAGACAGATAGATAGATAGACACACAGATTAATAAATAGATAAAAAGATTATTAAATAGGTAGATTGATAGATAGATCTAGAGACATATAGATCAATAGATATATAGATAGAAAGATAAACAAATAAAATGAATGATTGAATGTTAAATAGATAGGTAGATAGTTAGTTAGATAGATAGATATATCGATAGACATACATATAGATAAATAAATAGGTAGATAGATAGAAATATTGGTAGACAGATAGAGAGATTGAGAGATAGATATATAGATAGATAGATATATAGATAGATAGATTGATTGACATATAGATAGACAGATAGATTGATAGATATATAGACATATATATAGATTAATAGATATACAAATAGAAAGTCAGATAGAAAGATAGACATACAGATAGCTAGATAGCTAGACAGATAGAGAAATAGAGACTGAGAGAGAGAGAGAGATAGATAGATAGATAGATAGACATATAGATAAATAGATAGACAGATAGATTGATTGATTGAATTATTGAAAGACTGATAGATTGCTAAATAGACAAATAGATAGAAGATATATAGAGAGATAGATAGTTAGATAGATAAATAGATTGATTGATTGACAGATAGATAGATTGATAGACAAATAGATAGATAGACAAATAGACAGATTGAAAACATATAAATAGATACATAGAAAGACAAATAGATAGACATACATATAGATAGACAGACAGACAATCTATCAGTTCGTCAAGTAGGTAGACAGTCAGGTAGGCAGGCAGACACATACAAATAAGCAAATAGACAGACAAACACTCATAAAGAAAGATTAAAAAATAGACAGATAATTAGACAAATAAATAGATAGTTAGACAAACATTTATACACACTATTGATAGGCAGATATATAGATAGTTTCATAAATAGAATAATATACATATTCATAGATTGATAGATAAATAAATAGAAAGACAAATAGATCAATAGATTGATAGACATATAGATAAACAGATAAATAGAAAAATTGCTAGATATCTTGTGAAAAAAAATGATAGTCAAAATAATAGATAGATAGACATATATAAAGATAGATAGATGGACAAATAGATAGAGAGATAGATAGATAGTTATATAGGTAGACAGATAGACAGGCAAGTAGATAGACAAATAGAAAGAAAGATAGATTGATTGATAGATTTATAAACAGATAGATAGCTATGTAGATAGATGGAATGATTGGTTGATAGATAGATAGATAGACAGATTGATTGATTGATTGATAGATATATCGATAGATAAAAAAATTAATAGATAGATAGAGAGATAGATAGATTGATAGATAAATAGATTAACAGATATATAGACATATTAGATAGACATAAAGACACTTCAGGAAAAAGCCAAAATAACTAGAAAAATTTCACTAGCTATATGGGCTTTTTGCATTGCTAAAAAGGAATAATGACTGAAATTATCCAAAGCTAAAGTGCTCATCACATAATATTAATCAGAGTATAATTCCTTAGAATTTTTTAAACACAAAAATTCCCTAGCTAATTATTATTTTTTCTTACTGATTTTGATCTTAATTAAGAATAGTAATTAATATTTTTCTACTAGATACATACATATAATTTCCTAGCTATTTAGCAAGGAAATATTCTCTAGCTATTTTCATTCCAAAGCTATTTTTACAATTTTTTTTGCAAAAATTTGATTACATATTTTTAAATTTTTATATTAAATTGAATAAAAACACATACTCTAAACAATTTTTTATAATTAACAAAAAGCAAAAGTATTTCAGAAATTATTCTGATATAATAGTTACATAGTTAAAGCAAAAACATAACATAGGTATATAATCATTTAAAATAAAATCATCATTCTCATCATTAGCTGATGCATTTGTGCTAGCCTCTCCTAAGTTGTTTCTCTACTTGAACTCTGTGTGCTATCTGTCTCATCGAGATCGCTAACGGTGACTCCATATAGGACTATTTCTATTGTATTACATATGGTACTTCTCAATAAATTCATTATGAACTTCTTCAACAACATAATTATCAACACTGAAATCACGAATCAAAGCCACAATATTATAAACCAATGAAGGCAACTCTAAACACAAAAGAAAACCTAACACATGTGAAGGAAAATATTATTTAATTTCTAGATGCACTGGTTGACAAAATCTAGCTGCTAAAGCATCTACAACAAGTTTATCTTTCAATTTTACTCACTTTACCAACATCTTTTCATTCTTTTTAGGGGCTGCATATATGAAATAGTACTTATCATCGAACTTGTTCCAATCCACGTCCGAGTCCAACACCATGTTTTTCACTTCAGTATTAAGGATCAAGACACTCACTGGAGCCTCAAAGTGTCTAACTCCAACCCCATTAGCTAACTAATTTCATTATTCTGAGACACCACACTTATGTGTCCCATGTTTCCCAAATGAAGATGAATATTTCTTCTCCATATCAAACAACTCAAACCTAGAAAAATGATATGATGCCATTAATTAACTAGATCCATAAAATGATACACAAACTGATTATCAACTTGTTTTTTTTAACAAGAATACTAACACATGGAAATAATTGACACTCAATGTAAGGTGAAATATAGAGGGAAGTAGCAAAATCAAATGAGAATCAGCTGATCAAACAACTGGTGCAAAATGGAAGAAAAAGAAGGGAGCTTTGCCTGTCCATCATGAACCCTTGTTGTTGTAGTTGAGCAGCCAGCACCAACATCAAAATGTCCATCTTAATAAACAAACAAACACCAAAAACAAGCACCACAACTGAAAGAGTGGTAGCATCAATTTGTGTTGGCTCATAGTAAAGGAAGTAATCTAGCATTCTTTTGGTCTTATATGACTCCTCTTCTCAGCACAAGCTCAAACTACATCAATTTTAAGGCTCAAACAGCCACAATTTTAAGGCTCAAACAGCCACAATTTTAAGGCTCAAACAATATCAACACAAACACAAAAATTGTCATTTCACAGTAATAACATTTCAAAAAACAAAATACAAAAACAAAATCAAAATCAAAATAAAAATCAAAATACTGGATGAGTCATCACCTCATCATGTTGTGCACCACCACCATGCATCTGTAGGTGACTATGCAGGCCTCCTATCACACATTGTGCATGCATACTACCCTTATGCAAGAAGTTGTTGCCCATATTGTGCACGCACCTACTACCATGTATTTCTTTTGTTATTACAAATAGTGGTGGGAAACCTTCTAGGATTTGTAATTTCTAACTCACATATATATCCATACATCTAATATTATGTTAGCAATTAAAATACAAAAAAAAAATAAAATAAACACTCGATAATCAAAATGTCATATAACTAAGATTCATAAATAATGGACAAAAATAATTAGCGCGGCTCAAATTAAGTAATCTCTTTAAAAGTATCCAAAATAAAAAAAATAAAAAAATCAACAAAAATAATATATTTTTTCAACACATGTTCATATATAAATCACTTTCTCCTCAAATGTCATTATATTTAACATTTTTCAAAAGACTAAATTGACTCTCTTATAAATAAAGAATTTTTATATATTTACTATCAAAACTAAGAGGAGATCAAATAGAGTGTGAGAAACAAGTACAAAATGTTCATCAACCTCGAAAGAGATCTCAATCTTTCATAGCTTATCACATGTCTAAGTATGTTAAATACAACATGATATAAATTTATTATAAAAAATTTATTAAACTAATTATACAGATAATATATGTAATATAAAATTAGATAATTACAAGATATTTGAACTTTTTATGACACTCTCATATTTAATAGATTAAAAATTATTTCTTTTGTGAAATAGAATTAATTATTTATGAACATATGTTATCATTATTCCAAAAAAATATAAAAATATAAAAAAGTATTGAATTTCAACTTTCATAAAAAAAATATTAATTAGATTCAAATGTATTAAGTTTAAGGAAAAACAATTGCATAGAATGTATCAATCTATGCTCATGGAAAATAGATCAATAATATAAATCTTTTCATAGGTAACAAACAAAACTTATCTTGTAAATAAAAATAATCAAGTAATTGTTGTTTTCTAATTTATATTAAACATGCTTAGTGATGGATTAGCCATTTTAACAAAATAATTGAGTCAGTTAATTAGGTCATGAGTCATGAGTGCCCAAAAACAACTCATGCCTAGGACCTAAGTAGCTCTGCACATGCATTGTCTTGGGTAATGAGTCAGAATGGTCCGACCATGACCTTAGCACAAACAATTCTTAGGCAAGAGTAATGGGTCACAAGTAGCACTTTGGGCTAGTCCATAGCACAACACAAATTGCATATAGGGCCACTAAATGTGGCTCAACAAAACCCATGGTCTCATGCCATACCCGACCATGCCATCCTGAACTAGTTAGACACTCATACCCACGAAAAAATACTCATAAGAGTGTCCCAAGGATTGTGTCACTTCATCAAAACTTTAGACCTATGATACAATACCCGATGGCCATAATTAATGACAAATGGTGAAAGTATATAGAATCTATGACCTATCAAAGGTACTACATTACACAATATATTTTTCATATTATTTATTTAATACATGAATACAAGAATACATAAAAATTTGATTAGAGCACTTCTTTTTACTATGACATCCTTTTTTTAAGTGCAAAACATGAATCCAAACAAAAAGTAATCTCAAAAATTTTTATATTATGATTTATCTCAATCCTAAAAATAATCTAAGTGAAGGAAAAATCAACATATGCTTACCTTGCAATCTTAATTAGTTGCCACAAATTGTCTTAGTGATAAAGAAGCTTTCCTCTAACTCTCAGGGCAACATGAGCTATTTATTAGGAAAATCCTTTATAGAATTATTAAAAGAAAATTTAAATAGCAAAATTATAGTAATCAAAGTAAATTTAGATAGTAACTTTGGATAATGATATAAAAATAGAATTTGATTAGATACATAATGAATAGCGATTCAGTTTTCCAAAAAATGCTACAAATGGAAGGACCTAAGCAAATAGATAACAAGCTGCAATGCCCTAGCAAATAGAACTTCTTTCTTACTGTTTGGAGATGAGTGAACTAAATTTCCAAACACACCTACATGCAACAATATAAATAATTAGTCCAAATAAGAAAATAAAGGCCAAGATCAAAATTTCAAAATAATAATAACTAAAAAAATAATTGAGGTCTAAATTTTAAGTAAAGTAACTGCTTAATAATGTATAGCATCATCTTCTGAGCACAACATTAATATATCTCTCTATCTATCTATCTATCTATCTCTCTATCTCTCTATCTTTTTTTCTTTCTTATGTTTCTTTTTATCTATTAATATATCTCTCTATCTATCTATACATCAATCGATATGCCTATCTATTATTTCCATGCAAATGCATCTCACAGTTATATATCTATCCATATATCTATATATTTATTAGTCTATCTATATATCTATATGTCTATCTATATTTCTATCTAGTAATCTATCAATCTATCTATCTATCTATCAATCTTTCTATCTCTTTGTATATCTAACTGTCTATCTATTTATCTATCTATCTTTTTGTCTGTCTATCTATTTTTTATATCTTTTTTTCTATTTATCTATCTTTATGCCTAATTATCTATCAGTATGTCTGTGAAATTTTATATTTGTTTGTCTGAATATCAATTTATCTCTCTATTTTTTATCTATATATATTTCTATCTATCTATCTATGATTCTTTCTATCTATCAATATATTTATTTATCTATCTATTAATATATCTGTCTATCTCTCTGTTTATCTATCTATCTATATTTCTATCTATATGTCTATCTATCTGTCTATCTATCTATCTATCTATTTGTCTAACTCTCTATCTATCTTTCTATTTATCTTTTTTTCTTTATGTCTAACTATATATCTATCTGTTTATCTATCTATCTATTTGTTTATCTATCTATCTATCTATATATCTAACTACATGTCTATCTACCTGTCTATCTATCTGTTTATCTATCTATCTTTATATCTATCAAGATATTTCTCTATCTATCTTTATATCTATCTATCTTTATATCTATTAATCTGTCAATCTTTCATCGACCTATTATATATTTATTTATCTATATATCATTTTGTATATATACTTATCAATCAATCTATCTATGTATCTATATGTTTATCAATCTATTTATCAATCAATCAATCAATCAATCAATCAATCTATCTATCTATGATTCTTTCTTTCAATTTGTCTATCACAATGTCAATTTATTTGTCTATATGTTTGTTCGCCTATCTATCTATCTATTTTTCTATCTATCTATCTATCTGTCTATTTGTCTATATGCCTGGCTGTTAGTCTACCTAACTATATGTCTGCCTAACTATCTATTTTCCTATATGCCTGCCTGCCTAACAATCTATTTGCTTGACTCTCTGCATGTTTGTCTATATGTCTATCTATCTATCTATCTTATTATTTATCTATCTATCCAATCAATCTATCTAACTATCTACAAATATATATGTATTTTTATTTATCTATTCATTTATCTATCTATATGTGTATCTATTTGTCTATCTAACTATCTATCTGTCTGTCTTTATATCTGAATATCTATTTGTCTATCATATTTTTCTTTCTATATTTATATCGCTTTTTATATATTTGTCTATTTATATATCTATCTATTTATCTATTTATTTATTTATGATTTATCTATCTATCAATCTATCAAACTATCAATCAAATAATCTATAAATATATCTATCTATCTGTCTGTCTATCTATCTATATATCTATTTATTTGTCTTTCAATCAATATATCTATTTATCTATATATCGATCTATCAATTTGTATATCAATTTTTCTATCAAACTATCTCTTATCATGTCTATTAATCTATCTTTTAATAATCTAACTATAAATCTAGCTATTTGTCTATCTATCTTTATATTTATCTATCTATCTATCTATTTGTCTATCTGTCTATCTATTTGTCAATCAATCAATCAATCAATCAATATATCTATCTTTCTATCTATCTATATATCTATTTATTTATCTGTCTATCTATCTATCTATCTATCTATATATATATCTATCTTTCAATCTTTCTATCCATCCATCCATCTATCTGTCTATCTATATGTCTATCAATCTTCAATCAATCTATCTATTTGTCTATATATCTAAATATCAATCTATCTTTCTATCAAACTATCTATCTTTCCATCTTTATATCTATCTATTTATCTCTCTATCTATTTATCTATCTATCTCTCTATCTATCAATCTATGGATATGTTAATCTATTTGTCTATCTATCTGTCTATCTATCTGTCTATCTATCTGTCTATCTATCTGTCTATCTTTGTATTTATCTACATCATTATCTATCCGTATATCTATCTATCTCTCAATCTATATTTCTATATATCTATCTCTCAATTTGTCTATGTATCTATCTAAATATGTGCTTAACTCTCTCTAATAATCTATCGATAATTTTTTCTATAAATTTGTCTATCAATCAGTCTACCATTTTGTCTATCTATCTAACTAAATATCTTTCGATCTATTTACCTATATGTTTGTCTATATGTCAACATATCTCTCTATATTATTGCCTATTTATCTGTCTATCTATTTGTCTATTTATCTATCTATCTATTTGTCTATCTATGTGTCTAACAATCAGCCAATCTATTCATTTTTCTATCTATCTATCTTTCAATCAATCTCTCTTCAAATCTTTATGTCTATTTATTTGTTTATCTATCTGTCTAAAAAACTGTATATCTTTCTATCTATTAGTTGGTTAATCTATTTAGTGATCTTTATATCTATCAATCTTTTTATTTGTAAATCTATCAATCTCTCTATCAATCTTTCTATAAATCTATCTATCAATCTTTCTATCAATCGGTAATCAATCTATTTTTGAAACTATCGATCAATTTATCATTTAATCTATTTTTTTTGTCTATTTATCTATTTATTCATCTACTTTTCTATCAATATATTTGTCTATCAATCTGTCTAACTATATGTCTATATATTTGTCTATCTATCCATCTATATATTTGTCTATCTTTTTCTATATATCTATATATCTATATATCTATTTATGTGTGTGTGTGTGTGTTTTTTTTTATTTATTTCTTTCTTTCTTTCCGTGTCTATCGATATGTGTATCTA
The DNA here is from genome assembly GCA_029783825.1 of Sapria himalayana. Lineage (NCBI taxonomy): Eukaryota > Viridiplantae > Streptophyta > Magnoliopsida > Malpighiales > Rafflesiaceae > Sapria > Sapria himalayana. The sequence continues at coordinate 367,111 of JAREIK010002746.1, forward strand.
TATGTCTATCAATCTATCTATCTATTAGTCTATCTATCTGTCTATCTATCTGTATATCTATTTATCTATCTATCTATCTATCTATTTATCTATTTGTTTATATCTATCTATCTATTTGTCCGTCTATCTATTGGTGTATATATCTATCTATCTATCTATCTAATTGCATATCTATTTATCTTTTTATCTGTCTATCTAATTGTCTATTTATGTGTCTATCTATCAATCTATCTAATTATCTATATGTATATCTATCTATTTCTATATATATATATATATATATATATATATATATATATTCTAGCTTTCTTTCTTTCAGTAAACCTATCTATCTATTTCTATCTATCTATCTATCTATCTATCTGGGAATCTACTTGTGAATCTATCTATAAATCTTTCTATATATCTAGCTATCTATCTATCTATCTATTTCTATAATTATTTATTTAACAATTTGTCTATGTATCTTGTGTCTATCTATCTGATTATTTAACTATCTATCTGTCTATATATCTATTTGTTTATCTATCTATTATGTATCAGTCTCTCTTCTATCTATCTATCTATTTTTGTATCAATCTAAAAATCTATTTATTTTTATATTAGTCTAATAATCTATCTATCTATCTAAAAATCTTTATATCTGTCTATCATTTTATATATCTATTTGTTTGTTTGTATATATATATATATATATATATATATATCTGTTAGCCTCTATATATATCTGACTATCTGTCTGACTATTTCCTAACTAACTTTATGCATACCTAACTATCTAACTATCTATTTGATTGTATTTCTATCTATCTGTCTCTCTGTATGTCTATCTAATGATTTATCTGTCTATATATCAGACAATCTATCTATAAATCTATCTATCTATCTATCTTTCTACATATCTATCTATCTGTCTGTCTGTATATCTATCTGTCTATATATATATATATATATATCTATCTATCTATCTATTTTTTATTTGTATATCTATCTATCTATTTGTTTATATATATATATATATATATATATATATATATATATATATATATATATCTAGCTTTCTATTTAACTAATTGTCTCTCTTTGTATCTATCTTTATTTTCTATCTATTTGATTATTTATCGGTAAAATTTTTGTGTATATATCTATCTATCTTTCCGGCTAATTATCTAATTATCTATAAGTTTATCTTTCTATCTATCTATCTATCTGTATATTTATCTATTTATCTATCTATCCATGTATATGTGTATCTATCTATCTCAATATCTATTTGTCTATCTATCTATCTTTATATTTGTCTATATATCTATCTATCTGTCTATCTTTATATCTATCTATCTAATTATATAATTTTATATGTTTCTTTATATCTTTATATCTATCTATCTACTTATCAATATATATGTCTATAAATCTATCTATATATCTTTTTATATGTCTATCTATCTCTCTATCTGTCATCTATCTCAATATCTATCTGTATATCTAATAATCTATCAATCTATTTGTCTATCTATATGTCTGTCTATCTGTCTATTTATTTATCTATCTATATGTTTATCAATCAATCTATCTATCTTTCAATCTATCTATCAATTTATCTATCTATTTGTCAATCAATTTGTCTATCAATCTATGTATCTATCTGTCTTTCATTCTGTCGATCAATCTATCTATATATCTATCTGTTTATCAATATATCTATCTATATGCCTATATATCTTTCTATCAATTTATTTTTATATTTATTTATCAATCAATCAATCAATCAATCTTTCCATGTATCTATCTATCTGTCAATCTATCTATCAATCAATCAAATAATCTATCAAATATATCAATTTTTCTGTCAAGATGTCTATCTCTCTATTTAAATATTTGTCCGTCCATCTATATGTCTATCTATTAGTTTATTTGTTTGTTTATATGTCTGGCTATCTATCTGTCTATGTGTTTAGATCTTTTTTTATATGCCTAACTGTTTGTATAGCTGACTATCTATTTTGTCGACTATCTTCATGTCTGTCTATATCTTTATATATCTTCTATCTATCTATGTATACGTTTATCTATCTCTCTATCTCTCTATCTATCTATATAGCTATCTTTCTATCTGTGTGTGTGTGTATATATATTTCTATATATATGTATATATATATATATATCTATCTATCATTCAATATATTTATCAATCTATGTATCAAGTTATCTATCAACCTATCTATCTATATATTTATTTGTCTAAGTATCAATCTATCTATATATCTATCTATCTATCTATATATCTATTAAACTGACTATCAATCTATCTATCTATATGTCTATCAAATTATCTATCAATTTATAGTATCAATCTATCTGCCAATCTATATATCAATCTACCTATCAAATTTTCTATCAATTTATAAATCTAACAATCTATCAAAATGTCTCTCTATTTGTCTATCACTCTATTTGTTTATCTATCAATCTATATATCTATTTGTCTATCTATTGGTCCATCTATCTATCTATTTGTCTATCTATTTGTCTGTCTTTTATCTATTTATTTATATATAGATATTTATAAATCTATCTAGTTATTTATCTATTAATCTTTCTATCTATATGTCTTTCTATGTATTTATCTATCTATTTATCTACCAGTCTATGTATTTATCTGTCTATCTATTTGTCTATGAATTTTCTTATATATTTTGCCTATCTATCTATCTTTATTTAAATCAATATATTTGTCTCTCTTTTTCACTATATTTCTATCTATCTATATGTCTGTCTATCTAGCTATTTATCTATGTATCTATCTATCTATTTGTCTATTAATCTATCTATCTATATATGTTTTAATTGTCTATCTATCTCTCTATCTTACTAATTATCTAGTTGTCTATCTGTCTGTCTATATCTCTATATACCAATCAATCAATCTATCTATTAAACTGACTAACAATCTGACTTTCATTATATCAATCAATCTATCTATCAATATGTCTATCTATTTATATATAAATCTATCTATCATTTAATCTTTCAATTAGTCATTCTATCTGTTTATCTATTATCTATCTATCTTTCTATCTAACTGTTTATCTATTCGCCTATCTATCTATCTATAATTTTCTATCTATATGTCTATCTATTTATATATATATATATATATATATATATATATATATATCAATATATCTATCAATCTGTCTATCAATATGTATATTAATATGACTATGAATCTATCTATCTATCTATATATCTACCTCTTTATCTATCTATTTATCATTCTAATTACTTATTTGTCTGTCTGTTTATCTTTTTTGTCTGTATGTCTATCTATCTGTCTATCTGCCTCACTACCTGATTATTTCCCTGCCTGGGTTTCTATCCATATGTTTATCTTTTTGTCTATCCTTCTATGTTTCTATATATCTATCTATCTATCTATCTCTCTATGTATTTATTTGCTTTTCTGTTTGTCTATGTATCTATCTATTTATCTACCTATCTATTTATCTATCTATCTATATGTCTATCTTTATATTAAATGACTATGTATCGATCTATCTATCTATCTATCTATTAATATATCTTTCAATCAATCTATCTATCTATATATTTATATATCTATCTATTTGTATATCTACCTTTCTAACTATATATATGTGTATCTATCTGCTTATCTACCTACTGATCTATCTCTCTATCTTTCTATTTGTCTATCTATCTATCTTTCTATATGTATATCTATCTATCTATCTAATAATCTATCTATTTATCTACCTATCTAACTATCTAACTTTATTTCTATCTATTTGTTAATCCATATATGATTATATCTATCTATCTATCTTTTTTATATCTGACTATCTATTTCTTTATCTATCTATCTATTTATATTCTAGTCTATCTATCTATATATCTACCAAATTATCGTTGTATCTATCTATTTGTCTATCTAACTATCTATCTATCTATCAATATGTCTTTATATCTATTTATCTATATGTCTATCTATTTATCTATCTATCTGTCTATCTATCTGATTATATATCTGACTATTTATCTATATATCTATTTGTCAGTCTTTTTATCTATCTATCTACCCAACTATCTATCTATGTATCTGTCAATCTATTTGTCTATCTATCTATATGTCTATACCTGTATCTATCTATTTATCTATTTATCTATTTATCTAACTATTAATCTATCTATCTATCAATCAATCAATCTATCTTTATATATATCTAATTATCAAACAATGTATCCATCTGTCTATTTATTGATCTATCAATCAATCTATCTATATGTAAAACAATTTTTCAATCTATATTTATATTAGTCTTTCTATTTGTTTGTCTTTCTGTCTATCTATCAGTGTGTCAATCAATCAATCTTTCTATTTATCACGCTGTCTATGTATCTGCCTATCTATTTTTTATCTATCTATCTATCTATTTATCTTCTAGTCTATATATTTATCTTTAGTCTATCTATCTATATATCTATCAGATTATCTATGTATCTATTTATTTGTCTAACTAACTATCTATCTATCAATATGTCTTAATATCTATTTATTTTTATGTCTATCTAGTTGTCTATCTATCTGTCTATCTATCTTATTATATATCTGACTATTTATCTATAAATCTATTTGTCAATCTTTTTATCTATCTATCTATCCAACTATCTATCTATCTATCTATCTGTCAATCTATATGTCTATCTATCTATATGTTTATATCTTTATCTATCAATTTATCTATGTAACTAACTATTAATCTATCTATCTATCTATCTTTCTATCTAATTATCAAAAAATATATCCATCTGTCTATTTATTAATCAATCAATCTATCTATCTATATGTATATCTATTTTTCAATCTATATTTATATTAGTCTTTCTATTTGTTTGTCTTTCTGTCTATCTATCAGTCTGTCAATCAATCAATCTTTCTATTTATCTAGCTGTCTATGTATATATCTATCTATCTAACTATCTATTTGTCTATCTAGCTATCAATCTCTTTATATATCCAAATTTTTATCTATGTATATGTCTATTTATTTATCTATCTTTATGTCTATATATCTATCTATGTATCAATGTATTAATTTGTATATCTATATGTATATCTATCTGTCAATCTATCTTTTGATCTATCTGTATACCTATATGTCTATCTATCTAACTATTTATCTATCTATCAATTTGTAAATCTATCTATCTATCAAATTGTATATCTATCTGTCTGTCTATTTATCTATCTGTCTATCTATCTACTATCAATTTTTCTATCTATTTGCTTGTATATTTATCTGTCTTTCTATCTATCTTTCTATCTATATATTTTTCTATGTGTCTATCTGTCTATCTATTTGTCTATCTCTCTGCCTATCTATCTATCTATTTGTCTATCTCTATTTATTTCTCTATCTATTCGTCTATCTATCTGTCTATCAAGTTGTCTACTAATCTATCTATTTATGTATCTCTTTATCTATCAATCTTTCTATATATATATATATATATATATATATATATCTTCTATCTATATGTCTGTCTATCTATATATATTTCTATCTATTTTACTAACTAACTGTATGTCTGTCTATCTTTCAATCTTCCAATTTACCTATCGATCAGTCAATATATATGTCTATCTGTATATCTTTTTAACTATCTTTCTTTCTATCAATCTGTCAAACAATCTATCTATCTATATATTCTATGAATCTATAAATCTATATATATATATATATATATATATATATATATTTCTTTATATCTATTTGTATATCAATGTGTCTATCTATCTATCATATAACTATTTATATAAAAGTATATCTATCTATCTAACTATATATATATATATATATATATATATATATCTATCTATCTATTTATCTAATATTCTATCTATATATTTCTGTATCTATTTATCTATATATCTATCATTCTATGTGTGTGTGTGTATATATATATATATATATTTCTTTCTATCTATCTATTTGTCTATCTATCTATCTAACTCTCTGTCTATCTCTTTATCTATCTATTTGTCTATTTTATCAATTAATCTATCTCTATGTCTATTTTTATGGCTATCTATTTGCCTCTCTTTCTATCTATGTATGTGTCTATCTATCTAGCTTTTGATTTATCTATCAATTATCTTTCTATCTGTCTGTCTATCTATTTGCCTATAAATAAATCTACCTATCTATCTATTTTTTCAATCTATATATCTATCAATCTATATATATATATATATCTATATGTCTATCTATCTATCTATCTATCTATGTATCTGTCTATCTATCTATCTATCTATCTATTAATCTTTCTATCTACCTATCAATAAATCTCTCTATCAATTTATATATTAATCTTTCTATCAATCTATCTATCAGGGTATATATCAATCTTTCCATCAATATATCTAATAACCTCTATATTAATCTATCTAAATATCAGTCTATCTATGTGTCTACCAATCTATCTTTATATTTATCAATACACCTATCTATCTATCTATCTGTGTATCTATCTATCTATCTATGTATCTACCTATCAATCATTTTATCTATATATTTTTATGTATATTTATCTATCTATCTATTTATATATCTATTTATCATGTGTCTATCTATATAAATAAATATATCTATCTATCTACCTACCTATCTATTTATCTACATGTCTAACTAACTAACTATCTATCTATCTATCTTTATATCTATCTTTTTTTCTATCTATCTGTCAATCTATATGACGATCTATATTTTTATCTATCTATCTATCTATCTATTTTGTCTATATATATGTCTTTCAAACTATCATCTATCTCTCTATCTATCATTTTATCTATATATCTAATAATCTATCTAAATATTTACATATCGATCTATCTATCTATCTATCTATTTGTCTATGTATCTTTCGATCTAATTGTCTATCTATATGTCTATTAATCTATCTATCTTTCTATCTGTCTATTACACTTTCTATCAATTTGTCTATTAATTTGCATATCAATCTATTAATCAATTTGTCTATCAATCAATTTGTCTATCAATCAATCAATTTATATGTCTGTTTATATATCTATTGTTCTATCAATCTTAATGTCTATCTATTTGTCTAATTATCTATCTGTCTATTTTTCTATCTTTCTATCTAACTATCTATCGGTCTATACTTCTGTCTATCTTTCTATATGTCTATCTTTCTAACTATCTTACTAGCTAATTATATGCCAATCTATCTATCAATCAATCTATCTTTCTATATATATATATATATATATATATATATATATATATATATATATATCTATCTATCTATTTATATATCTATCGATCATCTATCTATCTATCTTTTTATATATCTATATTTCTAATAATCTGTCGATATATCTGTTTATCTATCTATCTATCTTTCTATCTATATATCTATCTATCTATATACCTATATAACTATATATATATATATATATCTACCTATCTATCGAGCTATCTATTTATATGTCTATCTATCTTTCTAACTATTTGTATATCAATCTATCTATATGTTTATCTATCTATTTGTCTATCTATCTATCAAATTGAATATTAACTCGTCAATCAATATGTATATCAAGCTATCTATCAATCAATTTATCAATATGTTTATTAATCTGACTATCAATCTATCTATTTATCTCTCTATCTATTTGTCTATATATTAGTCTATCTTTTTAGTTATCTATTTGTCTATTAATATATCTATCAATTAATCTATCGATCGATCTGTCTATCAATCTATATATATATATATATATATATATATATATATATATATATATATATATATATATATCTATTTATCTATTTATATAATTATTTATTTATATGTCTATCTGTCTGTCTATCAACCTGGCTATCTGTCATTCTATCAATCTCTCGATCAATTTGTATATCCATCTGTCTATCAATCTATTGATAAATTTGTATATCAATCTTTCTATATATTTGTCTATCATTCTGACTAATAAGTTATTAATCAATATGTCTATCAATCTATTTATCAATCCATTTATCAAACTTTTTATATACCTATCTATCTATGTGGATATCTTTATGTCTTTATATCTGTCTATAAATATATTAATATATATATATATATATTCTATCTTTTTTTTGTCAATCTATCAATCGATCAATCATTATATCTATCTTTCTATCTATCTATCCATCAATATATTTGTCTATCTATCTGTCTATCTATCTATTTATTTATCTATCATATATATCTTTCTATCTATATATCTATTTATCTATCTGTTTACTAATCTATCTATCTATCTATCTATCTATTTGTGTATCTATCTGCATATATATTTGTCTATTTATGTCTATTAATCTATATATCTATCTATATATATATTTATTAAATTATCTATCTATCTCTCTATCAATTTGTGTATCAATCTATATATCAATCTATCAATAAATTTGGCTATCAATCTTCCTTTTATTTATATGTCTATCTATATATATATCTTTCTATCTATGTAGCTATATTGTCTAACTATTTTCTATCTATCTATCAATTTATCTGTCTATATATATATATTTTTATCTATCTCTTTGTCTATCTACCTATATATCTATTTATTTGTCTATCTATTTATTTATATATTTGTATATATATCTATCTATCTATGAATCTTTCTATCTATCTGTCTATCAATATGTCAATCAATTTGTATATCAACTTCTCTATCAATATGTCAATCAAGCTATTTATCAATTTCTGTATCAATATGTCTATCACTATAACTATAAATCTATTTATCAATCTATCTATATATCTGTCTATATATGTATCTAACTATCTATATATTTATCTATCTATCTATCTATCTATCTATCAATTAGTCTATCTATCTATCTAGATATATATCTGTATATCTGTCTGTCTATATATCTATCTGTATGTCTAGCTATCTAACTATCTAACTAACTGTCTGTGTATTTATGTCTATGTATCTATCAATCAATCTATCTTTCTATCTTTCTGTCAATCAGTCTAGCTGTCTGTCTGTCTATTAGTCTAGCTACCAATCTGTCTGCCTAACTATCTATTTGCCAAACTATTTATCTGCCTAATTATCTCTCTATTTGTATATCTATCTATCTGTCTATTTGTTTGTCTACGTATCTATCTATCTACCGATCTATCTATGTATATACCTATTTTTCTATATACCTATCTATCGATCGATCGATCTATCTATCTATCTATATGTCTATCGATCTTTCTAACTATTACTATATCAATCAATCTATATGTTTATCTATATATCTATAGATCTATTTTTCTATATATCAATCTATATATCTATATGTTTATCTATCTATATATAAATATATATATTTGTATCTTTCTATCTATCTATCTAACAATCTATCTATCTATCTGCCTATCTAACTAACTAACTATCTATATATATATATATGTCTATCTTTCTATCTAACTATCTAACTATTTGTGTAACTATATATGTATCTATCTATTTATTGTTTAATATATATATATATATATATATATATATATATATATATCATTCTTTCTATCTATATATCTGTCTATCTATCTAATTACCTATTTGACTATTTATCTATCTATTATTCTATTTATTAATTTGTCTATATATCTTTCTATCTATATGTCTATAGATATATGTATCTTTCTGTCTATATATATATCTGTCTATCAAACTATTATTTATATCTCTATCTATCTGTCTATCTCTTTGTCTAAAAATCTATCTATTAATCCGTCTATCAATTTGTGTATCAATCTGTATATCAATCTATCAATCAATTTGTCTAATCATTCAATTAATTTATCTATCTATCTATAAATATTTCTTTTATTTATATGTCTATCTATCTGTCTAACTATCTTTCTATCTATCTAGCTATTTGTCTATCTACTTTTTATCTATATATCAATTTATCTATCTATATATCTATCTATCTATATATCTATCAATCAGTCTATCAATCTATCAATCAATTTGTATATCAACTTCTCTATCAATATTTTAATCAAGCTATCTATCAATTTGTCTAACTATATTTCTATCAATCAAAATATAAATCAATCTATCAATCAATCTATATATATATATATATATATATATATATATATCTTTATATATGTATCTATCTGTCTATCTATCTATCAATGTATTTATCTATCTATCAATCTATATATCTATCTGTCTGTCTGGCTATCTATAAATCTTTTTCTCTATCTATCTATCAATCTATCTGTCATCTATGTGTCTATGTATGTGGCTATATATCTATCTATATATCTATCTATCTATCTATCTATCTTTCTATCTATCAGTCTAGTGTGTATCTATCAGATGTACTAGCTATCTGTATGACAGCCTAACTTTCAATCTACCTGATTATCTATCTACCTGATTGTCTCTCTGTTTGAATATCTATCTATATGTCTGTTTGTTTTTTTTTAAGTCTATCTATATACCTATTTATCTATATATCTATCTACCTATTGATCTATCTATCTATCTATATGTCTATCTATCTTTCTAACTATTAGAATATCAATCTATCTATATGTTTATCTATGTATCTGTCTATCTAATTATCTTTATATTTATCTATATATAAATATGTATATATATATATATATATATATATATATATCTCTTTCTATTTTATTTATAGTTCTATTTATCTATCTAAGAATTTATGTTGATCTATCTACCTTATCTAATCTGTCTATCTATATGTCTATCTTTCTAATACATCTCTATCTAACTATCTGGTTAAACCTATGCTATGCAATCTATTTTTCTATCTTTCAATATATATATATATATACATGTCTTTCTTTCTATTTAATCTAATCTATCTATCAGCTATTTGACTATTATATATCTATTAATCTATTTATCATTTGTCTTTTATAACTTTCTATCTATATGTCTATCTATCTATCTTTCTATTTATATATGTGTTCCTATTTATAATGTAGTTCAATCTGTTTTAACTATCTATCTATTTATCTATATATCTATCTGTATACCTATTCATTCTATCAATTGATCAACTCTATAATATTCCATCTATCAGTCTATTCCATCAATCTATATGTTTTGTCTATCTATATCTATATTAATCTGTCCAATTATCTATTTATCTATCTACCCTATTTCATTGTCTGTTAATCTATCTATCAACCTATCTATCAATTTGTATATAAATTTATCTATAAATCTCTCTATATTTGTTTCTATCTATGTTTCTATCTATGTATCTATATATCTGGTTATCTATCTATCTATTTGTTTAACAATATATATATATATATATATATATATATATCTCTCTCTCTCTCTCTCTATTTGTCTAAATATCTATCTAACTTTCTTTCTTTCTATCTTTTTGTCTATCTATCTACCAATCTATATGACAATTTATCTGTCTATCTATTTATCTATCTGTAAATCTATTTGTCTATGTATCTGTCTATCAAACTATCATTTATATCTCTATATATCAGTTTATCTATTTGTGTAATAATCTATCAATATTATTGGTATATCTATCTATTTATCAATCTATTTGTCTATAATCTATCTATCTATCGATGGATCTATCTATCTATCTACCTATCTATTTATTGGTTTATATATCTATATTATATCTCTCTATCTATCTGTATATCTATCTGTATATCTATATGTCAAGCATTTGTCTATCAATCTA
>JAREIK010002746.1:383408-442536 GCA_029783825.1 Sapria himalayana
GATTGATAGTCAGAGATAGATATATAGATATATAGATATATAGACACATAGATAGATATATTATTAGATAAAAATATAGACAGATAGATGGACAAATAAATAGATATACCGATAGACAAATAAATAGTTAGATATACAGATAGATTGATAGATATATAGACATATAGATATATATATATATATATATATATATATTATATATATATATATATATAGAAAAATAGATAGACTGATAAATAGACAGATAGATAGACTGATAGAAAGACATATCTATTGATAGATAGTTTAATATATAGATTTATATATATATATATATATAAACATATAGATCGACAAATAGAAAGACAAATAGGTAGAGAGATTGATAGATAGATAGATGGATAGACAAATAGATAAATAAATAGACAAATAGACAAATAGATAGATAGAAAGGTTGACATATAGATAGATAGTTGGATAGATAGATTAATACATATATTGAAAGAAATTTGTAAGACTAATTGATAGACAAATAGAAAGTGATATAAATAGATAGAGGGATAAATAGATATATAAATAGATAGATAGATATATAGATAGGTAGATATATAGACAAATAGATAGGCAAATAAATAGATAGATAGAAAGATTGATAGAAAGATTGATATATAAAGAGATAGATGGATAAATAGAAAGAAAATAAATAGTTAGATAGACAGATAGATAGATAAAGAAATAGATAGACATATAGAAAGAGATATATATGTATATAGATAGATAAAAAATAGATAAAAAAATAGATAGATAGATAGATAGACTGATAGATAGATAGATAGATACATAAACAAATAGATTGGGAAAACTTAGAAAGATTGTTAGAAAGATAGATTGAACGATTGATTAATAGACAGATAGATAGACATAAAGATAGACAAATATATAGAAAGATAGATAGTTAGATACATAAATAGAGAGATAGACAGAAAGATATACATGATAGATAGACATGTAGATAGACTAATAGTAGATAGTTAGATAGATAGATATATAAATAGAAGGAAGATAGATAGAATGATAGATAGATAACATATACATAAATAAATAACCTATATAGACATATAAATAAGAGAGAGAAGACAAATAAATAGACAAATAGATAGATAGATATTTAAATAACGATATAACAAATGATACATAGATTCATAAATCGATTGATAAAATAGATTGATGGATAAATATAGATAGCTGAAACTAGATAGAAAGAAAGATAGATAGATAGATAGAGAGATATATAAAAAGATACCTAAAATAGACAGATATATATGCATAAAAATAGAATGATAGATATAGATATAAATTAAAGATAGATCTGACAGATAAATAGATAAGATAGATGGAGCAGATTAAATAGATAGATAGAAAGAGCAGATAGATAGCACAAATAAATAGAACGATAGATACATAGATATATAAACATATAAGATAGACAGATAGATTAAATGATAGATTTATAGATAGATATATAAATAGATAGACAGATAGATTTTACAAATAGTTAGATAGATAGATAGATTGATTGACTTATAGATAAATAGATTGATATAAGAAAAAGATAGACAAATAGAAGATAGATAAATATAGAGAGAGATTGATAGATAGTTATACAAATAAATATACAAATAGTTGGATAGAAAGATAGATATATAAATAAGAGATTGATTGATTTCATTGATTGATAGATATATTATTAAATAGATCGATAGATAGATAGATTGATAGATAAAAAGTTAAAAAGATTGATAGATAGTTTGATAAAAATATAGATAGAAAGATAAAGATAGTTGGATAAATAGATAGATAAATATATTATTATATATTCAAATAGACTGATAGATATACAAATAGATAAAACAAATAAATTGGACAATATGAATACAGAAAGATAGATAGATATTTAGCAAAATAGATCGACATATAGATAGACTTATACATAGATGGATATAGATTGATAGATATATAGACAGATAGATAAATAGACATATTTATAGAAACATGGATAGATATATAACTAGATATATATACAAATAGATAGAAAAATAGATATCAGATAGATTGATTGATTGTTGGATAAAAAGAAAGATATACTGATAGATAGATAGATATAAAGATTATTAGATAGATAGACATATAAATATATAGTTACATTAATAAATAGATAGTCATATTTATAAATAGATAGAGAGATTCATAAATAGATAGATTGACAAACATATAGATAAATAAATAAATAGATAGATAGATATTCAAATAGATAGATAGTCAAATAGATAGACATGTAGATAAAGACATAGATAGACACATTGATAGGCATATATTTAAACAAATAAATAGATAGATTGATAGATGGATAGATACAGACAGACAAATATTTAAACAAATAGATAGGCATATTTAAAGATTGATTATTAGATAGATTGATAGATGCATTGATATAAAGATTAATGGATAAACTAATAGACAGATAGATAGATAGATAGATAGATAGATAGATCGATAGATAGACAAACACACACACACAGATAGATAGATATATAAATAGATAAACAAATAGATTGACTAATAGATAGATAGATATATATATATATAGACATATAGATAGAAAGATAAAAAAAGAGATAGTCATACAAATAGATAATAGATAGATAGACATATAGATAGATAGAGAGATAGATAGATAGACAATTAGATAAATAGATAGATATAAAGATTGATAAATATGTATATAAATAGATAGATAGTCAAATAAATAGATAGATAGATAGAAATATAGAAACACAAATAGATTGATATATTAATAGACAATTAGATAGTAAGATAGATATACAATTAGATAGAAAGATAGATAGATAAATAGATAAATAAATAAATATATAAATAGATAGATATATAGATAGAAAGATAAACATGTTGTTAGATAGAGAGATAAAGAGACAGAGAGATAGATAGATAGATATAAATGATAGATAGATAATTCAATAGACTTATCAATTGCCTGATATATATATAGATAGATAAACATATAGACAGATATATAGAGAAATAGATAGAGATAGAAGGACTATTAATAGATGATTGATGATGACCGATTTATAATTAGATAGATAGTCAAATAGATAGACAAATATATAGATAGATAGACAAACATATAGGGAAACAAATATATTGATAGATAGATTTATAGACATATAAAAATACATATTGATAGATTTAATAATAGATAGATAGATAGCTGGATAAATAGATAGTTAGATAGACTTATACATAGATAGACTTATAGATAGATAGATAGACAAATAGATCGATAGATAGATAAATAATGAAATAGTTAGAAATATTGATAAATAGATAGACAGATAGATAGATAAACAAATAGAGAGATAGATATATTCACTCATAGATAAATAAATATATAAATAAATAGATAGACATATTGATAGATAGAGAGATAGACAAATAGATAGAAAGATAAATAGACAGACATACAGATAGATAGATAGATAGTTAGTTAGAAACACATATATATGGTTATATTGATATTTAGATTGATAGATAGACAAATTGTTAGAAAGATAAAATGACACATAGACAAACTAATAGACATATAGCTATATAGATAAACAGATAGATAGATAGATAGATCGATTGATGGATAGATAGGTAGATAGATAGATAAAAAAATAGTTAGACAGATGGATAAATAGATAGATATATATAGATAGATAAATAGATACATAGATAGTTTGTTAGTTAGATAGAAAAAAAATAGATAGATAGATAAATAGAAAGATACATAGATAGATATAATGATAGATAGATAATTAAATATAAAGATAGACAGACTGACATATAGATTGATAGATATACCAATATATAGATACTAAATAGACTAATAGATATATAGATAGAAAGATATGTAGTTATCTTGATAGAAAAAATAGATAGACAAATAGACAGACAAATAGATAGACAACTAGAAAGACATATAGATGGATAGATAAATAAATAAATAGACAAATAGATATTGAAATTGATATACATATTGATAAATGGATAGATTATTAGATAGATAGACAAATAGATAAAAAGATAAATATATAGATATATATATATATATATATATATATTATACATTGATAGATATATTGTAGGACATATTGATAGTTAGATTGGATAGATAGTTATATAGAAAGAAAGAAAGAAAGAAAGATAGATAGATAGATAGATAAAAAAATAGAATGACTAATAGATAAATAGACAAATAGATAGATAAAAATATAGAAATATAGATAGTCAAATAGATAGACAGATTGATAGACTAATATATATACACATAGATAGATATATAATTAGAAAGATAGATAGATATAACTATAGACAGATAGATATATAAAAAGTTATATATATAGAACGAAAGATAGATAGATTGATAGATAGATTGATATATATATATATATATAGAACAATAGATAGATATATAAACATATAAATAGATATATAAACATATAAATAGATATATAGATAGATATATAGATAGATAGATAGAAATATAAAATAGAAGACACAGATATACAAATTTATAAAAATAATAAGAGACAGATTGATGGGTAGATAGATAGACAAATTAATAGAAAGATTGATGGAAAAATAGATAGATATATTTATAGAAAATTAGATAGATAGATATACAAATATATAAACCATTCAAAATATAGATAGCTAGATATACAAATATATATATATATATATATATATATCATTTAATAGATAGATAGATACATAGACGTATCATTTGACAAATAAATAAACAAATAACTAAATCGATAGATAGATAGATAGATCAATAGATAGATCAATAGATACACAAATAGATATACATATAGATGGATAAATAAATAGATAGATATATATGTAAATAAATAGATAGAGAAAAAGATAGACTAATAGATAGATAGATATATACTTAGACAGACAGACAGATAGATATATATATATATATATATATATATATATATATATATATATAGAAAGATAGAGATATAGAATTATAGATAGATAAATAGATATATAGATCTATAGATATATACATAGATAAATAGATTGATAGACAGACAGATAGAATATTCTAGATATTGATAGATAGATAGATAGATAGATATACAAATAGATATAGAGATAGATAGATAGATAAATACAATATTAGACAGATAGATAGATAGCTATACAAATAAATAGATAATTAGACAGCTAGATAGACACATAAATAGACAGATTAATAAACAAATTGATAGATAGATATATAGATAGATAGATTGATAGATAGATACATAGACAGATAAATAGATAGATAGATAGCTAGACAGATAGATAGACATACAGACATATATACAGACAGATAGATAGAAAGACAAATATACAAATAGATAGACAAATACATAAAAAGATAGACAGATAGATTGGTAGACATTTAAACATACAGATAAACTAACAAATAGAGAGATAAACATATAGATATATAGTTTAATAGATATATTGATAGATAGATATATAGACAAATATATAGATAGATAAATATTATATAGATAGATAGATAGTTTGGCAAAAAAATTCATAGATTGATAAATAGATAGATATATAGACAAATAAAAAGAGAGAAAGAAATTATATAAGGTAAATAGCTAGAAAGATTGATAGACAAATAGATAGAATAATAGATTGACAAATAGATACACTGATAGATAGATAGATAAATTTATAGACACACTGAGAACTAGATTTATAGAATGAATGACAGATAGATGGAGAGAAAGAAAAAGACATAAATAGATATACAGAAAGATAGAATGACAAATAAATAGATAGAAAGATTGACAAATAGTCAAATAAAATAAACTGACATATAAACCGATAATTAATAGATAGATAGATAGATTGGTAGATATATTAATAGTTAAATAGATTGAGTAATTGATTGATATAAAAATAGATAGACATACAAATAGATTGATAGATAAATAGATTGATATATAAGTAGATTGATATATAATTATTCATATATAAAAACATAAAGATTAAGAGATAGTTTGCCATATTGATAGACACATTGATAAATAGATTAATATAAACATTGTTATATGAATTGATATACAAATCAATAAACATATAGATAGACAGATTGATAGATAGATAGATATATTGATTGATTGATAGATATACAGATAGACAAATAGATAGATAGATAAATAGATAGATAGCTAGATAGATAGATAGATAAACAGATACATATGCAAATAAAAGATAAATAGATAGATAGTTATAGAGATAGGTAGATAGATAGATAGACATATCGATAGCGAAATAGATAGACACATTTATATACAAATATATAGTAACAAAGATAGACAGATAGATAGAATGTTAGATAGATTGATATATATAAAGATAGATAGATATATATGTAGACATGTATATAGATAGATAGATAGACAAATAAAAAGATAGATAGTTAGACAGATAGATAGGTAGATAAATAGATAGATAGTTAGTTAGATAGACATATATATAAAGAAGTAGATAGATATAAAGATCGACAGACAGATTGAATGATTGATTTATTGATTTGTAAACATTTAGATTGACACATTGATTGACATATTAATATATAGATTGACATATTTATAGATAGATATATATAAAGATTAATAGACAGATTGATATATAAATTCATAGATAGATAGATTTACAAATTAAATGATAGACAAATAGATATATAGATAGATAGATAGATAAATAAATAGATAGATACATAAATAGATAGATAGATAGCTAGATAAAAATTTTTTTAGATATATAGATATAAAGATAGAAAGATAGATAGATATTTGGTTATATAGATAGAACGATTGATAAAGAAATTGATAAATAGATAGATCGATTATTATATAGATAGATAGATAGATAGATAGATTATAAATAGACATATAGATAAATAAAAAATAATCAAATAGATAGATAGAGAGATAGATAGATAAATAGATAGGATGATAGATAATTAAATAGATAGACATGTAGATTGATAGATAGATAGAGAAATTGAAAATAGATAGTAGCCAAATAGATAAACAGATAGTTGGATTTTTTGATAGATTGATATATAAATAGATAGATTGATAGATGTATTATTACAAAGATAGATAAACAAATATATAGATAGATAGATAGTCTAAAAGATAGATAGATAGATAGTTAGTTAGTTAAACAAATAGAAAAAGAGATTGATAGATAGATAGATAGATAGGAAAAAGATGACAAAAGGATAGATTGATACATAGACAGACAAATTGATTGATTGATTTACAAATAGATAGATAGACAGATAAATAGATAAATAGATATATAGAGGGAAAGACAGATAATTAGACAGATTGATATATAGATATATTGATAAATAGGTATATTGAAAGATGGATAAAAAGTTAGATAGATTAATATATAGATAAATACACAGATATACGATAGATATATAGATAGATAGATAGATAGATAAATAGATATATAGATAGATCATTAGATAGATAGATAGATAGATACATAGGCAGATAGATAGATAGATACATATATAGATAAACAGATTATTAGATTGGTAGATAGACAGATTGATAGATAGATAAATTTAGAGATAGATCGATAGATAAATATATAGATAGATAGTTAGAAAAATAGATAGATTGATACATAGAAAGATAGATAGACACATAGATTGATAGATAAAAAGATAGATAGAGAGATAGATGGATACATTTACAATAAGATAGATAGATAGATAAATAAAATGATAAATAGATAGATTGATAGAAAGATAGAAAGTTAGACAAATTAATAGACAAAAAGATAGACAAATAGATAGATAGAAACATAGACATATAGAATGACGGATAGATATATATATATATATATATATATATATATATATATATATATATATATAGAAAAAGATAGATAGACAATTAGATAGTCGCATATATAGACATATAGATAAATAGATAGATTGATTGATAAAAACATAGGTAGAGAGATAGATTGATTGATAGATAGAAAGATTAATAGACAGATAAATAGATTTGTAGATAGATTGATACACAGTTGGATATACAAATTGATAGAGAGATCAAGAAATATATAGCTAAGACAAATTAAAAGACAGATAGATTTATATATAGATAGGTAGATATATAGATAGATAGATAGATAGACAAATAGATAGATGACAAATATATAGCTAGATAAATATAAAAATATATAAACAGATAGATACTTTTTTTGACAAATAGATAGAATGAAAAATAGACAAATATATCGATATATAGATAGATAAGAAAAATATATCGATATATAGATAGATATATAGATAGATATATAGATAGATATATAGATAGATTTATAGATAAATAGATAGATAGACAGATAAATAGACAGATAATATATAGATAGATAGATAGACAAATTTATAGATAGATAGATAGATATAAAGATAGATAGACAGAGAATATATAAATAGATATATAGATATATAGTCAGATAGATAGAAAATGATAGACATATAGATATACTTATAGATAAGCAAATAGATAGGTAGATAGATAGATAGTTAGATATATAAATAGATTAATAGATAGAATGATAGATAGTTAAACAGATAGATAGTCAAACAAATAGTTATGAAAAATAGACAATCAGGTAGATAGATAGTTTGGAAGATATTCATTAAGGGAAAAAGTTAGATAACCAGACATATAAACATATAGATAGGCAGAAAAAGAGACAAACATATAAAAATAGAGACAAATAAATTTATAGATAGATAAATAGTTCGATAGACATATTGATTAACAAATAGATAGACAAATAGCTAGATTGATTGATAATTAGCTTGAAAGATAGAAAGATTGATAAATAGATAGATAGATTGATTGATAGAAAAATAAATAGACAGATAGATATACAGATAGATAAATAGAAAGATAGATAGATAGATGGGCAGATAGATAGACAAATAAATAGACAAAAAGTTATACAGAAAGATTGACAAATTGATATACAAAAAGATAAATAGAGAGATAGACAAATAGACATGTAGATAGATATATATATAAATAGATACACATACATACATACATATAAATAAATATATAGATAAATAGATAGACAGAAAAATAGATAGATAAATAGAATGATATATAGATTTACAAATAGATAGATACATAGACAAATAGATAGACATATAGATAGAAACATAGATTGATACATAAATAATCAGATAGATAGATTTATTGATTGATAAAGAGTCACATAAATAGATAGTTAGATTTATTGATTGACATATTAATAGATAGATTAAGAGTCAAAATGATAGATAGAGTGATAAACAGATTGATGCACAGTTTCATATACAAATTTGATAGAGAGATTGATATACATATAGATAGACAAATTGTAAGACAGATACATAAATATATTTTTAGATAGAAAGAAAGAATGATAGATAGATAGTTGATAGAAAGATACATAGACAAACAAATAGATAGATAAATAGATAGGTAGAAAGATAGATAGATAGATATATATATATATATATATATAGACAAATAGATAGACAAATAAATACTCAAATAGATACACAAATAGATAGATAGACAGACAAATAATTATAAAGATATATAGATAGATAGATAGATAATCATATAGATAGATAGATCGCTAGATAGATACTTATATAGAGAGAAAGGTATATATATAGATAGATAAATACATAGATATATAGACAGATAGAAATAAAGATAAATAGATAGACAAATAGTCAGACATCCAAATAAATAGATAGATAGACAAATAGATAGATAGATAGATAGGCAGACATATAGACAGATATATATATGGATAAATAGATAGATAGATAGATATATAAATAAATAGATAGATATAAACAAATAGTCAGGTAGATAGGGAGAAAAATTGACAGATAGATAAATAAATTAATAGACACATAAATAGATACAGAAATAGTTTGATAGACAAATTGATAGATAGATTGATAGAGAAATAGGTAGATTTTTTGATAAATAAATTGATAGGTAGAACTATATAAAGATAGACATATAGATAAAAAGATAGATAGAAAATTTAATAGATAGATAGATAGATAAATAGAAAGATAGATTGATAGATAGCCAAATATATATAGAGAAAGATATATGAAAGATAGACAAATAGATAGATAGAAAGATTTATAGATAGATAGATAGATAGACAACAAATAGATAGATAGACAGATAGATATATAGATAGATAGATTGATTGATTGATAATTAGATACATAGATAGATAGATAGACATACAAATAGATATATAGATAGATAGACAGATAGATAGATAGATAGATAGACAGACAGATAGATAGATAAATAGATAGATAATTAGATAAATAGATAAATAGACACATAGATAGACACATAGAATACATATAGATAGATAGATAGTAAGATAGATAGATAAATTTATTGTTTGATTGGAAAATTAATACATTGATTAATAGATAGATTTTAAGATAGCTTGATAGACAGATTGATACACAATTTGATATAATAATTGATAGAGAGATTGATAAATAGAAAGATATATAGATTGAAAGAGAGGTAGATAGATAGTTTGCTAGATAGATTGATAGACAAATAGACAAATAGATAAGTAGATAGATATTTAGATGAATAGATAGACAAATTTTTAGAAAGATAGAAAGAAAGATAGAAAGACTGATAGATAGACAGATAGATAGATAAGATAGATAGATAGTTAGAATGATAGATAGATAAATAGATAGATATACAAATAGATAGTCAAATCGACAGATAAATAGATACATAGATAGACATATAACTAGATTTATAGATAGATGGATAAAAATACATAAAGATAGATATATATATCAATTGACAGATAAATAGATAGAAAGACAGATAGATAGACAGATAAATATTTAGTTAGATTGATAGATAGATAGTCACATAGATAGAAAGATTGATAGACAAATACATAGATAGATACATCAACAAATAGGTAGATAGATTGACCGATAAATAGATAGAATGATTGATTAATAGATAAATAGATAGATAAACATACAAATATTTATGCAGGAAAATTGTCAGGTAAATAGATAGTTAGGCAGATTGACAATTAGAAAGACTAATAGATATCCAGACAGATAGATAGATAAACAGATAGAGAACCAAACACACAAACAGATATACAGTTAGACTAACTAACAAATAGATAGATAGATAGATAGTCAGACAGATAGATAGTCAGTCAGACAGACAGACAAATAGATAAATAATTATTTTGACAAACACACTGATAGATACATTGATAGACAAATAGGTAGATTAATTGATAAATAGATTGATATAATGAAAGAGAGATATGTAGATAGATAAATAAATAGACAAATAGATAGATAAATAGATAGATAAATAGATAGATAGATATATAGATACACATAAATAAATAGATACATAGACAGACAAATAGACACCTAGATAGTCAGATAGATAGATAGAAAGATAGATATACCGATATATAGACATATATATGGACCAATATATATTCATATTGATAGAAACATTAATAGATTAACAGATTTATAGATAGATTGATAGACAGATTGATATATAGATTAATAGAAATATATATATAAAGATAGATAGATAAATAGATAGATAGATAGATAAAATGAAAGAAAGAAAGATAGATAGTTAGTTTGTTAAATAGATAAAAATATAGAAAGATAAATAGATAGATAGATTTATAGATAGATATATAGATAGATATATAAAGAGATAGATAGATAAATTAATAAATAGATAGATATTTAGATTGACTGATAGATAGATAGATAGACAAATAGATAGATATCAATAGATAGATAGATTGATTGATTAATTTATTGGTAAATATATAGATAAATATATAGATAGACAGATAGATAGATAGACAGATAGATTGATTAATTGATTGTTAGATAAATAGAATAGATAGATATATAGAAAAATAGAAAAATAGATAAATAGTCAAATAGATAGATATATAGATATATAAATATATAGATATCCATATAGATAGACATACAGACAGACAGATACATATATAAATAAATAAATAGATAGATAGACACATACACTATAAGAAATTATCTATTTAGCTACGAAAATTTCCTATGCAAATAATCCATAGCTAATTTCAAGGGGATTTGCTAGAGAATAGCAAGATATGTTTGATTTTATATCGAATGAATAATTTGTGATGGATTTTTGATGGAATAGTGATAAAAATTTTTGATAGATAAATATCTATGGCCAATATTTCTTAGATTTTTGTACAAAGGTTGGTGGAAAATTTATCAATGAATTTATTGATGGATTTTTCCTAGCTAATTAGCTCCATAAAATATCTCTCACTAAATAATTATCTTGAAATTTATATTTAGAATTTAATATTAATAGCCATGCTTTTGAATTTTAAAAATCAAAGGCTGGTGTTGTGAATTATGGCTATAGATTTTTAAAAATTTTCATATGCCGGCATTGAGATTGATGACTATTTAATTAAACCAATGGTCATCATTCACAATGCCAACATTAGAATTTCAAAAATTATTAAATGCTGACTTTAGGAATGACTGCTATTTAATTAAACCAATGGTCATTATTCTCAATGCCAGCTATTGAATTTAAACATTTTCAAATACTGGCATTGGGAACGATGACTATTTAATTAAACTAATATCTATCATTCACAACACTAACTTTTTAACGATTTTATCCCTGTCTGATCATCTTCTCCCTTCCTCCATTTTCTTTTCTTCAAGTTCACCTAACCCCCTAAATTTTTCAGCCATTTATTCCACCAATGGCCTCCTCCTCTGCACCAAACCCCACAGCTACAAACAATTCAGCTTTTGCATATTATATAGAAATCTTTATCAGTCTTTTAATTATCCACATCTCAAGTGCAAAAAATAAATTTATAGGATACATAGATTCTATTGTATCCAACTAAAAAAATTACAAAATAAATTAAAACCATATCTCAAGCTAACACACACACATGAGTTCTAATCATCCAACAAATACATAAACATGCTAAACATCAAATCATATCTATGATGCAGAATTGACAATCTTCTCCTAGGTCCCACAAAAAGAGTTGCAGGTGCCTCCAGCCTTTTTTTGTGCATAGTCAACAAATGCTTTCGCAATCTAATCTCATGTATGAACAATCTCTTGGAGATATTGTTTGTGGGAGGCATCATGCCGAGTCGCTCAAACTTGATTTCACCTTGGCAACAAAATCTGTAGCCTCCTTTCTGTTTCAATCAAAATACACAAAACATCACATGCAACAAAAAATAAATAAGCATATTTATTTAAAAGACTTGAAGATGATAAATTTAACACACACACAACTTTAGCAGGGATTGTGTCCAAGATGATCGGATAATATCTTGGATAATCAGAAAGAACCAGCACTTTTAGAGGAATTGTGTCAATATGGGGGTAGGGAAGGTGATGCATCAATTTGAGTGGGTATTTAAGGTGATATGCAGGTGTGTGGGGGTATAAACATCTTGGATGAGGGGTAAAAAGTAGGCATTGTCGGCTCGAAGTGTACCTAAACCACTCTCACTATCTGAACCATGACCTAACCTACCATCTCGAGCATGACCTTTGTGATCAATTCCCACTCTCTCTCTCTCTCTCTACATCGAATGGGATGCATACGTGATGGTTTTGATGACAACAGAGATCTAATAAATGGTTCATGTGATGTCGAAGCTTCCTTAGTGTACCTAGCGATATGATGGTCTTCACTAATCTCGTGTAACACCGAACGAGAAATATGATGTATGTTGCATAAAGCACCAAGGGTATCAACACGAGAGTGAATGGCTATGTCAACCATAGTGGCAATCCGAGTGAACCAAAGAAAGAATTATAATTACATAATCTAATTATTAAAAATTAGGTAAAATATTTTAGAAACACATGACTCTAACTTACCAAAAGATCCATACTACTAGCTGTAGTATGGAACCACATATCATCCCTATGAAGTAATGGTGTCATAAAACATCATGTAATACGATGATACCACTGCATGTATGGATAATGAAAGTCTATTAAACCTACCATAGGGGGTGAAGTGATAATCCTAGTCACTCGTCTTTTATAACTCTATGTATGTTGCATGATACATCCCCCAATCGCACTGGTATTATCCACGTACATCCATTGCATGCAACTATTGCTCGTATGAGCAAGCTGGAGGTATCTCTTGAAGCATCCCAAATTGGTGCAGGACTTTAACTGGATGATGTCACTCAACAATCTTGAAAAAAATAAGCTGTGACATCATCTGCTATATCTCTTGATCAGCAAAACAGATATATAAGAGCTGATCAAGTAACTCTCCCACATATGGTTGCCATGACACAAACATGTGAACACATAATATTAATAAATTTTATATTAATATGAATATAATTAATATAGAAGCATATAATTTTACATAAACATTACCTGATCAGGAGTATGTTCATCTAGTTGATCTCGGTTTAGGAGTACACCCAATGGGTTATGCACCCATGTCAAAGGTACTCTTCATCTACACCCTAGTGAAAGAGCTAGCTCTACCTCTTGCTTTGCCAGAGATTGAGATGGTAATCCATTACGAATAGCCTTAGGTAGGTCATCATCCCCGAAATTGACATCAACATCGTGTAAGGCATGAGAGGGTGGTAGTGCTATATTTGTGTGTGGTTGCCCAAAATTGAGTCGCCGACGTGAAGTCTATCCCAAGACCATAGCTGAATACAAAATAATGAGAAAGTGGGTCATAATATTGTAATTTTTATATTGCATTAAGAAAAATATGATAAATCATTCATACATAACAACACACATTCTCATTTATTACATACCTGTATGAGTGTAATACAACTCCTAATACCATGGATATGATTTAAGCTAGCTCGGCATAACTCACAGTATGTATGTGCTAGTACTGCACCACCCCAACTATATATCACAGTATCCATCAAATCTCAAAGTAGTGAGAGAAAGAACATGAGAACATGCACGCCCTTTTTGTCCACAAACAAGAAGTATCCAATAAGCACTAAGATGAACCCACATGCACAACACTCTAATGTGACCTCATCTGTAATAGGTGGTGGGGTGTATAACTAGATACATAACCATCACAAAGAGATGGTGGCTCTTCTGATAGCATCAATGGATGGGATGACACCGAGCAACTCCACACACAACACAGCCACATCGAACACATATGTGTCAGTGACTGCTGGGTCATGGATATGAAGGCCAAGGAGGATGGCGATATCCCATAAGATAATCATCATCTTTCCAGCTAGCACATGAAATGTGTGTATCTTGGGCCACCATCTTTTGATGAGTGAGGTGATAAGTGGCCAATTGATCGCAATGTGGCCCAAATGATATATACCATAACCAACCCTAATCATGTATGGCTGAATCCAAATATCCATCCTCCACATAGTCATGAAGGCTCTCATCTATTGTCGAGGCTAGAAAATCTCTTGAAGCAATAAGCAACGAAACAACCAAATTTAAAAGTGATTATGTATAAATTACATGTTAAAACTACTAATAGTAATTGCTAATTAATAAATTATGTACATGCTTTGTATCTACTAAGTGTGATCGGTGTCTATCTTGCAATAATAAGATAGATGTATCCGACAGATCCACATCATGAAACCCCCTAGCCATATCTATAAGATATAACAAATCTAGAATAATGGTCAAACATGGCTGTCAATATTAATCACAATGATAATTTATAATACATACATAGAATAAGAATGTTTCATTAAATAGAATAAGTCTAATACAAGACAACAACAAAATATCCAGGGCCTCATTTACAAGAAATTAATATTAATACATAAGTCTTTTACCGAATAACAACAACAAAGTGAGGCCTCTTTTACAAATAAACAACTAAACTTGATTTCTATTCTTACTAGACCACTGATTGTGACCCTCTTGTTTGCACAACCTACATTTTCTCTTAGTTTTCTCCTCCCTAATGTCCATTTTATTATGCAAACAGATTTGTTTAGGATAGCCATTGACTTTGTCATTTCATTGACCTATGAGCTATAATCATTGGACCATCATAAAAAAGTCATTCATCTTCTTTGAATATGGGATAAAACAAGATTGCCCAAGTGTCACAGTAGGACTACATAGTGTAGTAGTCTTGAACAAATAACTAAAAATCAACACATTGATGCTGACATGTTGCTATGATGTGGCTACATGGAAATACAAATATCAGTGTCTTACCACATGTGCATTTCTTGTCATTTTTGTTAAGGTCTTTTGGACCTTACATGAAAATATGCCCTATATGTAATCATAAAGAACAATTTCTATTAATTCAGCCTTACCCACATGACCTTGAATCCGAGTATCAACATATGGTGTGAACTACTCATCTGATGCCAATCTATCAGCACCTTGTTCCCTTCTTACAGCAAAGTAACTGGTAAGACAAGAAAATATTAACTGAACTAATATAGTGATTGGTAAGCTATGAGCCCCTTTATGTTCACTATTAAATACCTTTGACATATTGGTTGTCATTATTTCATATTCTCGATCTCCATCATGTGAAAGTACCCATAACGAATGAGGGATCACCTCTAACCATTGTCGTGCTTTAGAATTAATTCTCTTAATTGTAGTCATATGCCTTTTAATCTTCCGTGTTGTTGTCGCAACATCTACTTTGCAGACCAAATTCTATTTATCTTTGAGCTGGTCATAAAATTTCTTGCAAGATGATGCATATAGATATTGTGATAGCCATATGGTGCATCCCAATTAAGATGATGATCACTCATAGCTGCTATAATACCTAGATGTCTGTCAAATATAACACAAATCCATGTCTGTTAAGTTACTCTATTTCTGATACATGCCATGAAAATTCCTCAACTATCAATATTCTCGCCTTCTATAATAGCAAATGTCAATGGAAATAACTAATTATTTCTATCACATCTCATAGCAATCAACAATGTTGGTTTATACTTCTTATACAAATGTGTACCATTAATACTTAGTATAGGATGATAATTTGTGAACCCTTCAATTGATGGCTTGAATGACCAGAACACACACTGATATGTCTCATTGTTTGACACACTATGAGAGATGGTTTTCCAAATAACAACACATCCAGGATTAGCTTATTCTATGGCCAAGAACAAATGTGGGAGATCTATATATGATTAAATAAAATCATCAAATAAGTGTCTAAATGTCTTATGCTTCCCATCCAAGGCTTTTTTATATGAAATTTTATATCCCCATTTCTCCATCATGATTGCTTGAATAGTAGCAGGGGACAATATAAATTGTGCCATAATTATAGATTCTATATGAGTAGCAACCAACTTTGACTCTAGTTGATGATGGTATCTGTTTAAACATGGATTTACACAAGTATGCGGCCCTTTATATTTATTGATCACAAATAAGTTAATATCTTTTACAACCATGGTATGCAACTTTTATTGATATTGATATACTTCGGGCCTTCTTACATCTTAAAACTAGTAATTTTTTTGAGGAGGCAATTACAACAAACTCATGGTGTACTCATATTGAGTAAATCTTTGTAGCCTTTTACAATTCAGATTTAGAATTAAAAACTTACCCAACTACAAATTCACCACTCGCACATAAAAAATTTTAAAATTCAATATCCGGCATTAAGAACGATGGCCATTTTTTTAATCAAATTGTCATCGTTCCTAATGCCAGCATTTGAAAATTTTTAAAATTCAAATACTGGCATTGTGAACGACGACCATTGGTTTAATTAAATAGGCATCGTTCCCAATGGCGGCATTTGAAAATTTTTAAAATTCATTAGATACCATTCACAATGTTGGCCTCTAATTTTTAAAATTTAACAGCGTGGCAATGGCCGTCATTGTGAATGACGGCCATTTCCATGATGTTTCCAGATGCACTATGTTGGTAATATTTTTCAAACTAGCATTATATTTTATATTTTTTATTTAAAATGCATTATTTCCATACAAAACTTCATAAATTAGGTTATAGATATTTAAAAATTAGAAATAGGTTTATGAACCTTTATGTATGAGACCATAAACCATGAAAAACAATTTAACACCTCAACTTCCATTAAAGTTCGCATACATACATCATAAATACCAAGCTTACTTGAGAAAAAATTGATATTAGTTTTATATATCATTTTTATGAATGCTAGCTGATCATAAATAATGCATGGGATGAAATGTCAGTATTATCTTAAATCTTATTATTGAAATTATAGTTTAACACAATATGTTTTATTTATTTATGAACAATTTAATTAAAAGCAAATCATATATTTTCTGGTCTATGATTCATAAGAGTTTACAAGTGATGGAAGTTTTGACTATTTATTGTGCTTGTGTTAGAAATGCTATTTTGGGTTAAGCCAAAATATTTATTTGTTTAATTAGCAATTAAGTAAGGCAAAACTAATATCTTAGAGAGTTTGGTTGATCACATTGATTTAGTAAGGCCAAAAATACTCAACCTAGATCTTTGTTGCTTAGTTTGCAAGTGAATACCAACTCAGGTTGTGCTACTTGAATTGTCAAGTTGACTTTGTTTAATGTTAAAATATCATAAATTTTTATTTTATCAAGAGATAAAATCTAAAAATTATATTTTAAAAATTATAAAAATTATTAATAATTTGCTTAAAACTTATATCCAACTCAAATTAGAATACTCATATAATCAAGAATATTCAAAATAATTCAAAGAATTGTTGAGTTTTGCTATTCTTTCACACATTCAAATAAATATATGTGTAACTTAGAGAATAGTGATGTGCAATATGATGATATACTAAAGCTTGTTTCTCATGCTATACAAATCATTTAATTCGCTATTTGAAAACTTTACAAAAAATACAGTATATTTTAAATTATTTTAAAGTTTCAAAAAATAATAAATTATAATTAACAGTCAAATTATAAAAAATTAAAATTTACACCAATTAACAGTCCAAATTATAAGATTTTAAAATTTACTTTCAATTAAGAGTCCAAATTAAAATAAATTACAAGTCCATGCTAACAAATAAATAAGAATTAAAACACATGAGTGTTCTATTTGTGTTTATTGTATAATAGTGATAAAATCAAATTCATTAAATTTGATACTGTTCATGTTTTTTTACAACCTCCTTAATTTTGATAAAATTAAAGAAAAAATTAATGTTTTCCATGTAAACAAAACCATCTTAAATTAAATATAAAATATGAGTTACTCATGGTGATGCTGATTAGTAAACTCTTTTTTTTGCTAGTTTAATATTGTTTGAAAATATTTTGATATTGTTTTTAGATGTTATTAGATGTAGGGAAGATTATGGTATGGTGCATTAAAATAATATTTTTTAAAAAATTACCTAAATAAGTAAATATTCATATTAAAAAATAAATCAAAATAAAAGATTTCTACTTTCTCATAAACTCAAAAAAATACTTTTATTCTTCCTGTATATTTCATGATTTGAAAAAAATAAAAAAATAAAAACAAAAAATATATTTTTAAAAACACTATAGCATGAAAGGTATATTGTTTTGGAAAATAGTTTGCTCGATTTGTAACAATATAATATTTATATAAATATTAAAAACACATAACATTATATATTAATATTTATATATTTATATAATCTTATGACATTATATATAAATGTTTATACTTTAATATATATAAACGTATAGCATTATATATAAACATTGATATGTTTATATAAACATGTAAAGTTATATATAAATATATATACATTTGTGTAGATGTTAATAAATATTTATAAAACATTTACATAATACTATCCATTTATATAATTGTTTATATAACATTTATATAACATATAAAATGTTTATACATATTTATAAACATTTATATAACATGTAAATTTTTATATAACTATATAATATGTATAATGTTTATATAAATGTGATATATAAACTATATAATATTTATAAAAGTGTTACATATATGTGTGTGTGTGTGTGTGTGTGTAATATTTATAAAAATATTGTAAACACAACATTATATCTATTCACTTAAACATTTATATAAAAGTTTATACATTAATATAAATGTGCAACTAAGAGAATAGTGATGTGCAATATGATGCTTTTATGCATACACAAGAGATTATCTCTATAATGTATATATGAAATGAAAAAATGATATATCATAGAGAAATATTAGTAGTTATACCTATGAATGAAACTAATAGTATTATTGGGTATTGAGTGAGATAATTCAATTATCATTGTCATTTAGGAGTCATTATAGAGCTCCTCTATCGTGAAGTTTACTTTAAAAGTGTAAACAAATCTCTTTTAAAATTTTGTTGTTGATACTTCTCATTTGTTATGTACTATAGTTTTCAAAACTCATTTTTTTACTTAGATGTATGATTATTAATTCGGAAGTTAATAATCATTGTATAGGAAATTATTATTTGCTTAATATTTTGTTCTCGTTTTTTAAAAATATTGAAATAGCTACTAAAAAATTATCTAAAATAATTTGTTATTAAAAATATACAAGTTGAAATTTGGTTGCTTTAGTATTTTTTTTTATTTTTGGATTTATGTGTAGTCTTATTTTTTTGAGTTATATTTTTAAGTAATTACTTTTAAATTTTATTTTTTTGGATAATGTTAATATTATATATTTTTATTTTTATGGTCTGATATATTATTAGTTATTTGAATATTATTGATATGTTACTTATTCATTATTTACTTGGTTATTAATTTTTTGTTTAATTGAGAGGTTATAAATTTTGTATGATTATATATTTTTACAATTTATCAATGGTTATATAAAATAATATATTTTTTAATAAATGAAATAATATGAAAATTTAATTACGAATTAATAATGTTCATGGTTATTAGTAATATTATTTATTTTCTCCATTGTTATAACCATAAATTAGTTTTTTTTTTCTGAAATTTATTTAATTAATTTATAAATAATATTATAAAAAATAACCATACAAATTTCATATACTATTAATCATAAATTTATTTATTTATGAAATAAAATAATTAATGGTTAAATATAATATAATTTTGTTTTCTAATATTTTGTATCTCTGACCCATCTTTCCCCCATCTGGCCTTCTCTACGTAATTAGGGCAGTTCACTTCCTGAAAAACCTTCGACCATTAGAACACACTACCATTCCAACATTGTTTTCAAGAACCGTATCAAACAAAGAACTTCTCTCAAAACACATAGTCATCGCAGCATTATTTCAAAAAATCATATCAAACAAAGAACATTTCTCCCTCTCTCTGCGTATTTTTTTTGTTTATCATCATTATAATTTAATGAGAAATTAAAAATGAGTATTTCAAATTTAAAATCGGTAGTGAGCTAAATGGTGCTTTTTTGTTGAGTTCTTGTGTATAACTGATAAATTGGTTGTATGAACTTTTTTTCTTTTAATGATTATTTTTTTTAACTTTTATGGATTTCAAATTTAACCAAAAAGTATGCTAGCTCTAAAATTCGAAGAATAGTAAAAGAGGACGAAGAAAATAATAACAAGAGGAGGAGAAGTGCAAGGTACTATAATTTTTAAAATTAAAATTATATCTTATATTTTAATTTTTGGTTTTTTATAAAAAGTTGTCTTGTAGAGATGATGAATATGAAGAACCTGTGGAAATTTATCTATTAGATAGGTTTCTATGGTTATAGTGTGAAACTCTTAAATTTTTCTCAAAGAAGAAGGTAAAACTTAACCATAACCTTTAATTTTGATGTCATTGCTAATGTTTACAGTTTGTTGAGGTTGTAATTTTTGTTGGTGGATGTTTATGAAATAATTCTATTTAGCTTTTTTTTCTTAATAAATCATTTTTTCTGGTCTTTAATTAGGTACCCAATAAATTCCATAGTTATTCTATTCTATTATGATTCTAGAGGCTTTCATTAATTTAATTGGCCCAATATTAATTTTTGTTTAATAGTACTATTGAAAGAAATTCACTACACTAAGTCTTTATTATATCTATCTAATATTGGCATATATAATCAAATCACACTTGATGGAGAAATGGGGGGGTGTAGAAGACTAAAAACCCATGTCAAACTATACATTATTGTAAGCAGGGGAACAAACATTGTATAGAATTTTCTCAATGTGTTTTCTTAGAAACCATGCATTCTCAAAGCACACTGGCCATGCATGGTGACCTATTTCATGTATACAATTATAAAAAGTAATTATTCCATCATTATATATGGTTCACATGAGTAATATGATAGATAATTTGATTAGTAATAGAGTACACCCTTTTGTTTTAAAAAAATGTGCATATAGTATATATATCCAAAGTAATAGACATGTGGTGCATGTTAAGTTGCTTATATAGTTCAATCTATGTTTGCTTTACATGCACATTATTTATTGTTTACAATGAAACATGTGCACTAATATGCTTCTGTGCACAAAAAACTTACGAATTTCTTTGTCACACATACAAAAAATTAGAAATTATCAAAAATAATAGTGTAGAACTAAATGAAAAAAAAATCAAACAAGATGAAACACGTGATTTAATAATGACTTTAAATATTTGACTATGATCTAATGTTGATTCTGAGATTATTACAGAGAATCAATATATCGAAGAAAAGTTTTTTAATTAAAATTGTTTATTGGATCTAAATCTCCAAATGAAGAAATATCTTTAATATTGGTGTAATATTTTATTTTTAATATTATTCTAGTAGTATAATTTTTGTTAAATTAAACAATTAGCAATAAAAAAATAATGATAAACAAAAATCAAAAATTCTCATTAATGCATAATATGAAACTCTTAATATATGATACTCTTGATATAGCATATGTTTTCCTTTTATTTTCTTTTTTCTTTTCAGCTATTTTAGATTTAGCATATGTTAGTAAATATTTTTGTGCATTTGATGATACTCTTTATATATGACACACACACACACACACACACAAATATGTATTTATAGTTTTTTGTTTGAATTTATGTGTATCATTGTATTTTTTGACATTTATATATCTGCAATCTTTTGTTTTGGTGTAACATTATAATATGAGTATATTAAATGATTTTATAATCTTTTTTTCAATTATATCCATGTTATTGTTTGATGAAATTAATTGACCTATTTTATAATATTTTAAAAAAAGTGATGTGCCCATTTGGTTTATTTGCTCATTGACAATTTGGGCATTATGAAAAATAGCCCTCTTTAGCTGCACTTTGCCAAAATGTATATTCTCTTTAATCTTTTCTTTGATAAAATAATATTTTTATGTGATTAGACTGCTAATAAAAGATTAGAATGAAAATTGCATATTATGTGAGCTAACAACCATCATAGAAAATGAAATTTGGCATTTCAATACAAAAAATTAATTTCTCAATTAAATATATAATTGGTAAAGTATATAAGTGATAGTCATATCTATAATTTTTGCTAAATTAATAAGTCGTCATCCTTCTGATCCTTTAAGTTTGAATTGATGTGTATGTAAATAATCTTGAAGTAAATTACTTAAATATTAGGATAAATTTCTATTACACTGCTATTTTTTTTGGTAGGTCTTTAATTCATAAGATTGTGTGTCCTTAGGCTCTTACTTTAATTAACTATTTATTTATGCATTTATTTGGCTTTACTCTTTGTATTTCAGTCATGTGTCTCTATAATATAAAGCTATAGTTTTACTAGATTATATTCATTCATTTCTAATCTTTATCTTGTTAGTAACCTTAATGTAGGATGTGACTGGATTACTAAGAGCATTGTAGTCAACTAGTTTTGCTTAATTCTCATTCTTCTTAGCTTAGTTAGTTTACTTTAGCAAATTGTATTTTGATTGTAGTTTTCCACAAAATATGTTAATGTTAATTACTGTAATTATTCGTATCTCTAATCAGCCCATATTTGTAATGCTGGGAATCTATAATTGCAGGCTTCTTCACATATATGTTTTCTAGTTTAATACTTTGTATGATATGTTTTCTAGTCCATATCTATTATTGTCCATGTCTGAATTCTTCATTAATTGATTTACCAAAAGTTCTTTGAATTGGATCTTCATTCCATTTATTTTTTTCTATCTTATTTATTTTTAAATTCAAAGATTAAGTTGAATCATAGTTAGAATTTTGATTTTTGATCTTGATTGAGAAGTGAGAAGCTTACTCCTTCACACTTGCAAATCTTTTCTTTTTTGCATCCCTCTCTTGCACTGCAACAAAAATCCCACATAGCTAGGGATAATTCCTTAGTTAAATGGAGATTTTCTATCGCTAGATGGGATATAGCGATAGAAGTTTTCCCAATCTAAAGTGCTCATCGCTAAAAATTAGCAAGGAAAAGAATCTGTTGCTATAATATTTTAGAGACAGAAATATTCCTAGCTAAAATAATAATTTCCCTAGCTAAATTAATAAGCTAGAGTTACCATCACTAAACGGATATAAAAATGGAAACTTTCTCAATATAAAGTGTTCGTCTCTAAAAATTAGTAAGGAAAATAGTCCCTAGCAAAATAAATTTAGCAATGGAAAAAACCCTAGCTTAAATAATAATTTCTCTATCTAAAATAGTAAGGTAAAAATTCCTAGCTAAATTTGTAAGGGAAAATTCCTTAGCTATTATCATTCCAAAACTATTTTCAGAATTTTATTTTTTTTTTCAAATTATTTAATTAAATAATTTAATATTTTTATATTAAATTGAATTAAAACATAAACTATAAATGATATTTTATAATTAATAAAAAATAAAATCATTTAAAAAATTATTATGATTCAATATTTTACATAATTCAACAAAATATTATTACAACATATTCATTAATTTATCTATCGACAGTGCATAAAGTATAATCTATCTGTGCATTGACGTTGCTTTCTCTCCCTCATCTTCTCCGATCACCATATTTCTACTGTGACAAAGATGTCCGAGTCACGGTACATCATGTCTAGTAAAACATCTCTTTACTTATAAAAGCTTCGTTCGGGGAATAATGCAGTACCATATCTGTACGAAATATAAACTAGCCAATCAAATCAAAATAAATAAATAAATATATATTTTGATAAATATATAATACTACAATATAGATGTACATATATACTACAATGTATATGTACATATATACTAGCATTTGACTAGCTACATATATTACTACAATATATATACATATAAACTACAGTATTATATGTACATATATACTGTGTACATATATATTGTAGTGTATATGTATACACTAGTATATATGTACATGTACATATATACTGGTATATATATATACAAGTATTTATATGTACATATATACTCAGTATATGTACATATACACTACAATATATATGTACATATATATGTGTATACATATACAGTGTAGTGTATATGTATACACTGGTATATTTGTATATGAATATATATACTGGTATATATGTACAAGTATTTATATGTACATATATACTTAGTATATGTACATATACACTACAGTGTAAATGTACATATATGTGTATACATTTACACTTTAGTATATATGTACATATATAAGTACATGTATGTACATATACACTACAGTGTATATGTACAAGTATGTACATATATACTAATAAATTCTTGTACATATATACTAGTGTATACATATAAACTGCAGAAGTATGTATGTACATATACATTATAGTGTATATGTACATATACTTTAGTGTATATATGTACATATACTAAGCATCTATATATACATATAAATATGTATATATATTATAGTGTATATTTACATATACACATATACTGGTAATTACTTGTACATATATACTAGTATATATGTATATGTAGATATATACTAGTATATATGTACATATACATATATAGAGGTATAAACGTACAAGTATTTACATTAAAGTAAAGCGTAAACACCTATTATGGAGCATGAACATCAAACAACTATATATTCTGTAATAAGAATAAAAAAATAAACAAACACCTTAACTAGTTCTATAAAAAGCATCTTTGTTTATTTGAAATTGCACCGAACTTGGAAACACAAGGCACAAAAAATTTGCAATAAGATTGTACAAGATAAAAGTTCAATACATATACATACATATTGTGCATAAAATATAATCTATCCATTAAATTGAAGTTGCTTTCTGTCTCTCAGCTCCTCTGGTCACCATCTTTCTGCTACGACAAAGTTGTCCTAGTCGTGGCATGTAATATCTCATAAAAAATCCCTTCGCTTATAAAAGTTCCGTATGGGGAACAATACCGTACCATATCTGTATAAAATTTAAACTAGTCATTCAAATCAAAATAAATAAATTAATAAAGTTATGTTTAGATAAATATTTAATACTATAGTATATATGTACATATATACTAGCATTTTACTAGTTACATATATTACTATAGTATATGTACATATATACTATAATATTATATGTACATATATACTAAGTACATATATACTCAGTATACATGTACATATAATGATGCAGTATTATATGTACATATATTGCAGTATGTATGTAGACATACTGTCATCATTTCACTTGGTTCTTGTGTTCTCCTTATTCTTACCTTTTTTGTGTGGCTTTGATTGGTGCACTGGAAGAGACTTGCTCCCTTCATCTAGCAATAGCATGATATCCTTTCACCTTTTAAGGTAGCTGGACCAGGTATTGAAATGTCTTGCCACACAGGAAGGTCAAAGTCGAGCATTGAGCATGATTGAGATTTGGTACAATTTATAACTTCAAAACATTTATATATTTAATAGCTAGCCTAATAGTCCAAATAATTCAAATCTTTGCATGGTTTTACAATTTTAGCTAAAACTTTCTATCATATTTATTTTTTGACTTACAAAATACATACTTTATGCCTGAGAATTGCGTTGAGATCCCAATTTTTATATGATTTTCAGAAAGATGCATGTAAAGAAATTGGATGGGTAATTTGTTGACAAAAATCTCAGATGATTGCTATAAGAATCTATATTATTAATAAAATTTTAGAATACTATAATACATTTGGAAAGTTGTGATGAATGAAAATTATTTGATTTTTTTTTATTTATATCTAGCATAGTATTTTATTATGTTTTAACAAAGGATCTAATGGAGGTATGTGTGACAATTGATTCTCACCTAGTTGAGGGTTCTATGGATCTTCAACCAATTGAATATGACCATATCTATTTGGAGACCATAGGAGGTAAGAAGAAGTAGTGAGTGTACGACATCGGCTCGAAGGTAGTTGCTTTTTGTTTTAGCAATGTGCTTCTAGTTCTTCTATCACGGTAGTGGTGGATGAGGTGGTCGAACAGCAAGTAATTGAAATACATGAATGTTTTGTATTTATTGAGATAGAAATGAAAGAGAAAGTTCAGTAGATTATTCTTTAGAAGGAAGAAATGTAGGAAATAAAAGAAGTGAATGATGAGATGAAAGAATTAGAAATGCAATGCTGCACCAGATATCCTATATGGAGTCATAGTTAGTGGCCTTGACGTGACAGAAGAATACCATGTTCCAACAGAGATACCATGTAAGAGAGGCTAGCACAAATGCACTAACTAATGATGAGGATGATTTTTAAATTTTTAATGAATATATAACCTATGTTATGTTTTTGTTTTAAGTATGAAACTATTGTATTAGAATAAATGTTGAATAGCTTTTACTTTCTGTTTTTACTCAATTTAATATAGTCTATGTTTTGAATGAAAAATAGTTAGGGATTTTTCCCTAAAAAATTTAGCTAGGGAAGTTTCTATATATATTCAGTCAAAAATATTAATTATTACTATTAATTATGATAAAAATTAGCAAGTAAAAAATATAATTAGCTAGTAAATTTTCTTTGTTCAAAAATTTGCCAGGAAGATAATTTTTTCATTAATATTTTGTTATGAACACTTTAGCTTGGGATAATTTACATATTAACTCCATCGTTATTATATTTTAGCAACTAAATTTCATATAATAGCTAAGGAAATTAACCTAGCCACCCTGGCTTTTGTTTATAGTGATAGATAGATAAATAGATAGACAGATTGATAAATAGATTCATATATAGATTGAAATAAAGATTGATAGACAAATTGATATACAAATTGGTAGACAGATTGAAAATAGTTTGAAGGACATATTGATAAACAAATTGATAGACAGAAATATAAATACATAAATAGATAATAGACAGATATATAAATAGATGGATTGACATTTAGATAGATAAAAAGATAGATAGACAGAAATATTGATAGATAAATAGACAAATAAATTTATAGATAGATAGACAGACAAAATGATTTACAAACAGATAGATAGATAGATAGATAGACAAATAGATAAATAGATAGATAGAAAAATAGATAGATAGATAGACATATAGATAAATAAATAGATGGAAAGATAGATAGAGAATCAAATAGATAGACATATATATATATAGAAAAATATATACACAGATAGATAGAAAAACTGGATAAAATATATATAGATAGATAGATAGATAAAAAGATAGATAGACAATTAGATATAGTAATATATAGACAAATGATAAACAAATAGAAAGATAGGTATACAAACATATAATCAGATAGACAGACAATCAAGTAAACACAGCCGGTTAGAAAGACAATAGCCAGAAAGACAAACAAATAGATAGGCAGACGAATAAATAGACAGATAGTCAAATAGGCAGATAGACAGATAGATAGATATATAGTTTGATAGAGAGATTGAGAGACAGATAGAAAGACAGATAGAAAGACAGATAAAAAGATAGATTGAAAAAAAGACAGACAGAAAGAAAGAAAGATAGATACATAAATAGATATTAAGAAAGATATATAGAAAGATAAAGAGATAGATAGACAAAAAAATAGATAGATTGATAGATTGATTGATAGATACATAAAAATATTGATAGAAAGAATGATAGACTATAAAGATTAATAGACAGTTTTAAAATTAGATTAATAGACAGATTGATAATCTAATTGAAAGATAGATTTATAGACAAATTGATAGATAGAAAGATGGACAGAAAGAAAGAATGATGAATGAAATAAAGAAAGAAAGAAAGATAGATAGATAGAAAGGTTGACAAATAGAAAGACAAATAGAAATATAGATAGATAAATAGATAAATAGATAGATAGATATATATGCAAATAATATGACAGATAAATAAATAGATAGACAGAAAAATTGATAGGTAGAAAGACAAACAAACAGACACATAGATAGATAGATAGGCACATAGATAGATAGACAGATAGATAGACTGATAGATAAATAGATACATAGATAGATAGACAAAAAGATAGATAGATAGATACACTGATAGATAGACAAATAGGAGATACAGATAGATAGATAGATAGATAGAAAGATAGATAAATAGATAGACAAATAGATAAGCACATATGCACATAGAGATAAATATATATAAACAGACAAATAGACAGACAATCAGCTAGATAGATAATCAGGCAGAGAGAGATTTATTAGACAGATAGTAGCAAGTCTAATGATAGATAGATAGACATACAAATAGATAGGGAGTTTGATATAGAGAATGATAGACAGATTGATAGACAAATAGATAGATAGTTAGTTTTATAGATAGATAGATAGATAAATAGATACACACACACACATACATATATATAGACACATAGATAAACATAAAGATAGACTGATAGATTTTTTGATTGATAAATAGACAGATTGATAGAAAAATTGATAGACAGATTGATATGCAAATCGATAGAAAGATTGATATAAAGATTTATAGACAGATCGATTAACACAATTATAGACAAATTGATAGACTAATTTATAGACAGAATGATATAAAATTGGATAGATAGATAGATAAACATACAAATAGATAGATAGATAGAAGGAAAGACACATCGATAGGTAAATATATATTGATTTAAAAAAGATAAATATTTAGATAAATAGATAAATAGACATAGATATGTAGACAATATGACTGGAAGAAAGAAAGATAAATAGATAGACAGATAAATATATGGACAGATAGATAAATAGATAGATAAATAGATATATAGAAAGATAGATATATAGTTATACATATAGATATACATATAGATAGACATATAGATAAATAGATAGATAAATAGATATATAGAAAGATAGATATATAGTTATACATATAGATATACATATAGATAAATAGATAGATAAATAGATATATAGAAAGATAGATATATAGTTATACATATCGATATACATATAGATAGACAGATAGATAAATAGATAGATATACATATAGATAGAAAGATAAATAGATAGACAAATATATAGATAGATAAATAGACATATATAGATAGATAAATAGACAAATATATAGATTTTTAAATGATTGATAGACAAATTGATAGATATATTGATAGACAGATTGAAAAATAAATAGATAGATTGATTGATTGATAGATAAATAGACATATTTATTGTTAGACAGATAGATAGACAAATAGATAGACAAATTGATAGAAAAATAATTATACAGATAGATAGACATATAGGAAGACATATTATAAGATAGATACATAGATAGATAAATAGACTGACAAACAGACAGATAGATAGACAGATAGATATAATAATAGATATATAGATATACAAAAAAATAGATAGATAGATGGATTTACGGACAGCTAGTTAGGTAAGTAGATAGTCAAATAGAAAGATATGCAGATAGATAAATAGATAGATAAAAAACTAATAAACAAATATATAGAAAAACAGACATAGAGAAAGACAAAAAAACAAATAAACAAATAGACAGAAAAAATGACACATGTATAAACACACAGATAGCAGACAGACAGACAGATAGATAGATAGTTTGATAGATAAACATTTTGACAAATATATTCATAATTAGATAGACAGATAGATATATAGATATATAGATATATAGATAAATAGATAGATAGACAGATATATAGACAAGTATATATATAGATTAATAAAAAAATTAATTGAAAGATTGTAAACAAGATTGATACACAAATAGATATATAGAAAGATAGATAAACAAATAGATATATGGAGATATAGATAGACGGATAGATAGAAAGATTGAAAGATAGATAGATATATTCATTATTAGAAAGATAGATAGTCAGAAAGATAGACAAACAAATAGATAGATAGATATACAGTGGTCAGACAGATATATAGATATAGATAGATAGACATATTTATAGACAGATAGAAAGATAGATAAATAGATAGAGAAGGAGGTAGATAGAAAAAAAGATAGTCATATAGATAGAAAAATAGATAGATAGAGAGATAGAAAAATAGAAACACAGATGGATAGATAGAATGATACATAGATAGATAGATAAATATGTAGACTAAAAGATAAATATAAAGATAAATAGAATGATATTTAGAAAGATAGATAGATAGATAGATAAAAAGATAGATAGTCAGATAGATATATAGATAGATAGATTATATATTGAAAAATAGATAGAAAGATAGACATGGATAAACAAATAAATAGATAGATAGATTAATAGAAAGATTTAGCAAAAGATAGATAGATAGACAGGCAAATAGATAGATTGATTGATACAAAGAATGTTAGATAGATTAATAGACAAATTAAAGGATAGATTTATAGAAAGATTGATAGAAAGATTGATATACAGATTTATATACAAATTGATAGATAGATTGATAGATACATAGATAGTCAGATTAATAGATAGACAGAAAAAAAGATAGATAACATACAAATATATAGAAAAATTGATAGATAGATAGATAGA
The DNA here is from genome assembly GCA_029783825.1 of Sapria himalayana. Taxonomy (NCBI): domain Eukaryota; kingdom Viridiplantae; phylum Streptophyta; class Magnoliopsida; order Malpighiales; family Rafflesiaceae; genus Sapria; species Sapria himalayana. The sequence goes on from JAREIK010002746.1 coordinate 415,515, forward strand.
TTGGCATATAGAGAGACAAATAGATAATTAGATTTTTAGATAGAAAGATAGAATGATAGATAGACATATAGATTGATTGATAAATTGATAGATATATAGATAGATGATAGACAGATAGATAAATAGATAATTAACTAGATAGATAGACAAATAGATATATAAATAGATTAATAGATAGAATAATAGATAGATAGATAGATAGATATATTGTTTGATTGACAAATAGATAGATAGATGGATAGACATATAGATAAAAAAATAAATAGATAAACATATAGATATATAGAATGATAGATTGATATATTGATATATTGACATAAAATTCGTAGATAGATACATAGATAGATTGATTGATATAAAGATAGCAAGACAGATTTATAGACAGACAGAAAGTTTTATAAATATATAGATAGATAGATAGAGTGATAGATAGATAGAAGGATAGACAAATCTATAAACAAATAGATAGACAAAAAGTAAGATAGATAGAAAGGCAAATATTTAGATAGATATATAGATGTACAGATAGATAAGCACATAAATAGATAGATAGACAGATAAATAGATAGATAGATAGATAAAAACATAAATAGAACGACAGATAGATACATATATATAGATAGATAGACATTTAGATAGATAGATAAATAGATAGAAAGATAAATAAATAAATAAACAGATGGTTTGTATCATTGGTAGATAGATAGTTTGGTAAAAAGATTTTTAAACAAATAGATAGACATATAGAAAATCAAATATATAGATAGATAGATAGACAAATAATTAGAAAAAGAAAGATAGATAGATTGATAGATAAAAAGTTAGAAAGTTAAAAAGATATATAGAAAGATACATAGATAGATAGCCAGATTTATAGATAGATTGATATATAATTTTAAAAATAGATCAATAGATTGATAGATACATAGACAGATTGATAGATAAATAGATATATTTGATTGATAGACATATAGATAGACAAATAGATAGACAGACAGATCGAAAGACAAATATATTGAAAGATGGACATATAGATAGATGGATCGATAGATAAACAGATAGATAGATAGGTAGATAGATTGACAGATTGATAAATAGATAGATAGACAGACAGACACATAGATAGATATATAGATAGATAGATAGATATATTGATAGACTAATAGATAGAAAGATAGATTAATAAATAGACAGACATATAGATAGATAGATTGATTAATAGACTAGCACATATAAATATAAAAAGATTAACAAATAGAAATAAAGAAAGATAGCTAATAGGAAAATAGATAGATTGTTAGATAGATAGCGAGATAAATTAAAAGATAGTTATATAGATAGATAGAAAATAAATATATAAATAGATAGATTGATTGATTGATTGACATATATAAAGATATATAAAAAGATTATTTTACAATTAGATAGACAGACAGATATATATATATATATATATATATATATATAGACAAACAACCAGATAGACTAATTAATAGACAAATAAATGAATAGACAGATAGGGAAAGTGATAAACAAACATATTGACATTCAAATAGACAAACAAATAGACAGGCAGACATACATACATATATATAGATAGATAGACAATTTGGTAGCACATTGATAGACAAATAGATAGATACATAGAAAGATAGTAAGATCGATATACATATAGATAGATAGACAAATAGATAGATAAAACATATATAGATAGATAGACAGTTTGATAGACAAATTGCTAGAAAGATTTATAGAAATATTGATAGATAGATTGATAGCCAGATTGATAAATAGATTAATATATAAAATTAGAGATAGATAGATATACAGATAGATCGATAGATAGATTTAGAGATTTATAGGAAAATAGATTCTTTGATAGATACACACATATATATATATAGACAAATAGATAAATAAATACAAAGATATATAGATAGACAAATAGATAGAAGATAGATAAATGCATAGACAGATAGATAGACAAATAGATAGATATATAAAAAATAGATAGATAGACAAATAAATAAATAGAAAGATAGAAAATTGATAGATAGAGGGATAGATTGATCAACAAATAGATAGATAGATAGATATATAGATATATAGATATATATATTGATAGATAGACAAAAATAAAGATAAAAAGATAGACAGATATATTTGTAGAAAAATAAACATAATGATAAACATAAAGATAGACAAACTGGTAGATAGATAAATATATATTTAGATAGATAGATAGACACGTAAATAAATAGATAGATAGTCATATAAATATATAGATAGATAGTTTGAAAGATTGATAGACATATAGATATATAGATAGATAGATTTATTGATTGATAGATAGATTGATTGATTGCCAAATAGATAGATAGAAAATTAGATAGATAGATACCGAGATATAGAGATAAAGAGACAAATAGATTAACAGTTAGATATACATAGATAAAGACAAATAGATAGATAGAAAGATTGATAAATAAATTGACATATATATAGACAAATAGATAGAACGATAGATAAACTAATAAATAGATAGATAGAAAAATAGACAAATAGATAGATAGATCAATTTATAGATATACATATAGATACTAATATAGATAGATAAATAAACATATAGATAATAAGATATATAGAAAGATAGACATATAGATAGTAAGATAGATAGATAGATTGACATATAGATAAATGGATATATTGATAGATATAAAGACATACAGATAGATAGATAGACAGATAGATAGATAGATAGATATACAGATAGATAGAAAGATAAACTAATAGATAGCTTAATTAATAGACTGATTACTAAGATAGATACACAAATATATACATATATAGATAAATAGGTAGATAGACAGATAGATAGAATGATAGATAGTTATATATAAAGATAGATAGGCATATAGATATACAAATATTAAGATAGATAGGTAGAAAGATAGACAAATAGACAAGGAAACAGATAGACAAACATTAGATATATAAATAGATAGTTTTATAGACTTATTGATAGACATATTAATAGACATATAGATGGATTGATTGATAAATATATTGATAGATAGATAGATAGATAGAAAGATATAAAGATAGACAAATAGATATATAGATCGATATATAGATAGATTAATAGACATATAGAGAGACAATTAGATAGATAGATAGACCGATAGATTGAAAAATATATAGATAGATGAATAGACATATAGATAGAAAGATAAAAACACAGATAGCGAGACAGATTAATAGATAGATTTATAATTAGATTGATAGAAAGTTTGATAGATATATTAAAAGACATATTTTATAGATAGATTTATAGAAAGATATATAGATTGATTGATTGACATATAGAAATAGAAATAATTAGACAAATAGATAGACATATAGATAGGCATATAGATAAATAGAAAGATAGATTTATAAATAGATAGTTAGTTAGATTGATTGATTGATAGATAATATATAGATTATTAGATAGATAGACATATTAATAGAGAGATAGATAATAGATAGGTAGATAGATATATAGATAAATATATTGAAAGACAGATAAACAGATTGATAGACAACTATATAGATAGATAGATTGATACATATATAGACTGAAACATAGAGAGAAAGAAAGATTGATAGGTAGACAGATTGAAAGATAGAGAGATAGAATGACATAGAGAAAAAACATAGATAGAAATATAGATATACAAATAGCTAGAACATATAGATAGATAGATATATAAATTAGTATTTAGATTGATAGATAGACAGACAGATAGTTAGATAAATAGAGATATAGATAGACGCATAGATAGATAGATGATATATATATATAAATAGACAGATAGATAGATAGATAGAATGACATCTAAAAAAATAAAATGATAGACATATTGATAGCCAGATTGAAAGATAGATTCTTAAATAGATTGATAGACAAATTGAAAGCTAGATGGTTAGACAAATATAATGATTAATTAATAGACATATTGATTGACAGATAGATAGTCAGATACAAAGACAAAAAAATAAATATTTAGATAACTAGATAGAAAGAATGATCGATTGACTAATAGATAGACAAATAGATAGACATACATACATACAAATAGATAGATAGAAAGGTAGACATATAGATAGACAAATATAGAGCTAATTGAAAGATAGATTATAGAAAGATAGATAGACACATAGAAAGCCAAATAGTTAAATAGATATATTGACAAAAAGATAGGCATAAATATATATAGTTAGATAGATAGATAGATAAATAGATAGCCAAATAGATTGAGTGATAAATAGATAGATAGATAGACAAATTAATAGACATATAGTTATATAGATCGATAGATATAATGAGAGAGATTTATAGATAGATTGATAGAAAAATTGATAGATAGATTGATAAATATATCGATAGACAGTTTAATATAAAAATCATAGACAATATGATAGACAAATTGTTAGACAAATTGATAGACATTTCAATATATACATAGATAGATATATATATATATAGATACATCGACAGATAGTTAGATAAATATATAGAAAGTAAAAGATATAGATAGATTATTAGATAGATTGATAAAATGATAGATAGATAGAAAGATAGACAAAAAGTAAAGGAGATAGACAAACAAACGTATAGATAGATAGATATATAGTTTTTAGTCAGTTTGATAGATAAATTTGATAGACATACATATGGAATGTTTGATAAATATCTTGATAGAGAGATAGATAGAAAGATAAAAAAAATAGACAAATATATAAGCAGATTGATAATAGCTAAACATATAGATAGAAGGATAGATTGACAGATAAATAGACACATTAATAGATAGATTGATATGCAGATTGATAGACATATTGATAGATAGATTTATTAGAAATAGATAGATTGATAGATATATAGATAGAAAAATAGATAAAAAATATATAGAAAGATAGACAGACAGGTAGATAGATAAATAGATTGATTAATTTTTAGATAAATATATAGTTAGATAGATAGATAAAAAGATATATAGATATATTATTAGACACTCAGATAGATAGAAAGATATATTGATAGGTAATATATAGATATATAGCTACAAAGATAGAAAGATAGATAGATTAATAGAAAATAGATATATAGTTAGATAACTGATAGATACATCGATTGATAGACAAATAGATAATTGCAAAGATAGATAAAAAGATAAATAGATAGATAGAAAGATAGAAAAATAGATAGATTAACACATAACTAGAGAGAAAGATAGAACAATAGAAAGATAGATAGATAGATGGGTAGATCGACAATTAGAGATATGATGGATAGATAGACAAATAGGTCGACAGATAGATAGATAGATAGATAGGTAGAAAGATAGGCACGTAGATAAACAAAATGATAGATTTATTGATTGATAGATAGACAAATTGATAGATAGATAGGTAGATTAATTGATAAATAGATAGATTGAAAGAATGATAAATAGATTAAAAGACAAATTGATAGGTAGATGGATAGACAAATCAATTTTCAATTGATTGACAGAGAGATAAATAGTTAGAAAGACAAAAAGATAGATATATAAATAGATATATAGATAGTAGATAGACAGATAGATCAATAGATAGATAACTAGATAGACAGACAAACAGATAGATAGATAGATAGACAGATATACATTTAGATAAACATATATATATATATATATACATATAGATAGACATATAGATAGACAAATAAATAGAAAATAGATAGATAAGTTATTAGACAGATATATAGTCAGATAGATAGAGAAATAGATAAATAGATAGATAGAAGCATAAATAGATGGACATATAGATATATAGATAGATATATATATAAAATATTAGATAGATAGATAGATAGAAAGATATATTTATATATAGATAGATAGATAGATAAACACATAGATAGAAAGATAGATAGACAAATAGATAGACCAATTGATATATAGAAAGATATATAGATTTATACATAGATTGATAGACAAATTGATAGATTGATTGATAGATTGATAGACATATTGATTGATAAATTGTTAAATATATTAATTGTCAGATTCATATACTGATTGCTACACATTTTGATAATCATTAAGTTAGGCAAATTGATAGGCAGATTGATAGTCAAATAGATAAATATTTTGATAGATAGATCGATTGATAGATATAGAAACAGATAGATAGATAGATAGACACATAGACAGATAGATAGATAGATAGATATATATATATATATATATATATATATTAATATATATAAATTAATATATATTAATTGATAGATATATTATTAGATGGATATATAGAAAGATAGATATATAGATAGATATATTAATATATAGATAGACAGATAAATAAACAAATAGATTGATAGATTATTAGATAGATATACTAATAGATGGATAGATAGACAAATAGATAGACAGATAGATAAATAGATAGATCGGTAGATAGTTATATAAATAGATTAATAAATAGATAGATAGATAGATTCATAGATATAAAAAAAGATATATAGATAAATAGATATGTATATCAATAGACAAAAACATAGATAAATACAATGAATAAAATATAAATAGATAGAGAGATAGATAGATAGATAGATATATAGATAGAGAGATAGATAAACTAATAGATAGAAAGATAGATACACATATTGATATAAAGATTGAAAGAAAGAAAGATATACAGATAGATAGATAGATTTATATTCAGATAGATAGCTAGATAGATAGTTAGACAAATTGATAGAAATATTGATACACAGATAGATAGACAAATAAATACATAGATTAATAAATAGATTGATAGACATATAAATAGATAGGTAGATATAATAATAGACATATAGATAGATTGTCAGTCAGACAGATAGTCAGTCAGACAGATAATCAGGTAGATAGACATTTTAGTAGATAGATAGTAAAGCAGAGAGATAAAAATCCAGACACATCGACAGACAGATGGGTAGCTAGATAGTCAAACTAATAGATAGATAGATAGATAGATAAACAAATAGAATGAGAGATAGTCAAATACACAGATAGACAGATAGATATACAAATAGATACATAGTTTTATAGATATATTGATAGACAGATTGATTGATTGATAAATATATTGATAAATAGACCGATATATCGACGTTTAGATAGATAGATAGACTTATAACTAGACAAATAGATAGACATAATGTTATATAGATTGATAGATAGATCAACAAATAATATATAGATAGAGAGATAAACATATAGATAGACATATAGATAAACAAATAAAAATAGATATATAGACAAATAAATAGATAGATTGATAATAAGATTGATAGACAGATAGACAGACATATTGATAGACATATAAATAGAAAGATTGATATAAAGATTGATTTATAGATAGATAAATTGATTGATGATAGAAATATAGATAGATATTTAGATAGACATATAGATAGATAGATAGATAGATAAATAGACATATTCTTAGACAAATAGATAGATAGAAAGATATATATATTTTATTATACTGTTAGATAGATAAATAGATAAATAGATAGATAATAAATAGATAGATAGAAAGATAGATAGGCAGATAGATAGATAGATAGATAGATAGATAGATAGACTAATAGATAGACAGACAGATAGATAGATAGATAGTCAGATAGATTGTCACATAGATAGATAGAAAGATAGATAAAATGATAAATAGATTGATAGATTGATAGATATATAGAAAGTTTAATAGATAGATAAATAGACAAATAGATAGATTGATAGATATATAAATAGATAGATAGATTTACTGATAGGTAGAGAGAACTACAAAAAAAATCCCAAATAACATGGGAAGATTCCCTAGCTGAATGGGGTTTTTCCATCGCTAAAATAGATATAACGACGGATTAATGATGAAACCTTTCCCAATCTAAAGTTCTTGTCACAAAAATTAATGAGTAAATATATTTCCTACCAAAACTAGTGAGGGAAAATTCCCTAGCTAAATTAGCGAGGATATTTTCCCTAGCTAAATTAGCTATGGAAAATCCCTAGCTATTTCTTTCCAAAATTACTTTCCCATTTTTAATTTTTTATATAAAATTTAATTACATATTTTAAAATTTTTATATTAAATTTAATAAAAACATAAACTATAAACCATTTTTAATAATTAACGAAAAATAAAATTAGTTAATAAAATATTCTTATACAATATGTTACATTGTTAAAATAGAAACATAACAAAACTTGATTACATCTTATTCTTCATCAATGTATCTAATGATAATGAATAAAGTATAATTTATCCGTGAAATTGACGTTGCTTTCTCTCTCCCAGCTCATTAATATCTACATACTACACTAGCACCATAGCATGACCCTCCATGGCCATCTGCATTTATTCATTTAGTTCTAGTCTGCATTTCCTCTCCACCGCCAACTCCTTCTTTTATCTACCATTGCCCATTTTGTATCTAGCTGCTCTTTAATTTGTACTTTTTTTAACCTTGCGATTAGTTGCATGTATGTATGTGCCTATGTGTGTGTGTAAGCACAGAAAAATGCACTTTCATGCAAATACACATACCTTCAAAGGCAATAGAAGGAAATAATCTAGGGCTTAAAAATACACTTGTATGTCTTTCAGGCATGATCCGCATCTTCTAGTTCTTTGTCCTCAAGTACTCTAAACAAATAGAGAATATTGTTATACCTGCACATGGAGCATAAGATACTACATTAACAAACTAATAAAGAACACAATAAAGGCATTGATAAATTGATAGACTAGCGCATGCAACACCAACTACCATTTGCTATAAATTTCACACAACTAGATAATCTTGAGCTTATTTTTAAATTACCGAATCAAGATTACACGAAGATTTTCAATGAACTGCCCATCAAAATATTCTTATGTGTTGCCCAGTTTCATGCATCAGTCCATGGTTAATTTTAAGAAATTTAGAAAAGAATTTTGTATGGAAATAATATGTTTTAAATAAAAATTCCAAAATATGATGCTTGTTTGAAAAATATTACCAAACTAGTGCTTCTGAAATAGCATGGTAATTGCCGTCATTGTGAACGACGGTCATTACCATGATATTGAATTTTTAAAATGAAGACCTTCATCAATGTCTGCCTCGCTTGATGATGTCGAATTCAAGCTTCAATTTGGGTTTGACACGAGTTCCAATTTGAATTCATTTATGCTTTCAATATTGCATCTTGGCCAAATAGATTTTCCAAATGAGCGGCCAAGTTAAGTTTGTGGTTTGATCAAGAGATGATGTAGAAATGGAAGAAAAAGAAGATGAATTTAACTTATTGGTTTTCTTTAGATTGAAATGGAAAAGCCACTTGTGGCAAGCATCCCTTGATTTGTTGAAGTTGATAGGATCACTTTAAATCGTGATTAAAGAAGAAAAACAAATTATTTAATAAGAAGAATAGGGTTTAGATACATTCAAGTATGACAAGGTCATATTTCTTATTTAATAAAACAAATAGGCATTTTATCATCACCCCACTTTTCATATTTATACCACTGGAGCCACGACGGCAAACTTGAGCAAGTAGAACCTACGGTAATGAATTCATGGTTTTGAAATTGAGTTTTTTTGTCAGTTTTAATGGAGCAATTGGGACTGCATGTTGAGATTTTTGTAAGTAATCCAGATTCAATCTTTTGCCAGCCAAAGCCACTCTCACATGTAGATGTTTTGCTCTTACACCCATTTTTCATCTTTTTAAAAACTTAGTCAAATGCGTGACTAGTGAGATATGAAGTGTTTATGCACACATATATACAATAGTTGACACAATGGTACCTATGAATAAGTGTGTGGGTGTATATGTTTGTGCGTGTCTTTGTGGGTGATTATTTGACTCATTGATGATATTGTAAGTGACTGATATATCACACTAAAGTAATCTGAGAGAAAAAAATAAAAAAAAAGAATTGTTTTACCCGTTGAGATTGAGACTAAGATTCAAGCTTCCAACTGGAACAGTGACTGGATAAAGTTCCCAAATAGTCTCCAGAGAGGGAAAGCCTGCTTTACACTTAATGTAAGTTTGCAATGTGGTGATTCCCATGAGCCATACTCTTCCAGCCTCGTCACCTATTCCATAGATCAATCTTTGCATCTCTGTGATAATGTACTCTGTAATGTTGTTACCTGCTTTCCAACTATAATTTGACCAGATATCAGAGACCCATTTAAGATCACTCACATATAAAACAACTTCTCTACTCGAATAATCATCTACGATACACTTGAGTTACATAAATTTTTGGAAAATATCTACTTTTGAATGATTCCTTTAAAGAGAACAGAGGAAATGTTACTAATCTAACCATTTCCATTTTCTCCATCACTCCTCTCACTACGCTCTCTATGTTTTCCACACACTCTCCCATAATCACTATGTTTTTTTTCTTCCTCTCCATCACCAGTAAAACCCTCATCACATCTTCAATCTTTTTCCATGTTTCTAATGGCGAGCTTAAGTCCTTCCCTAATGGTTCAAATTGACTAAAAGAAAGAAATTGAGTAGAAGGAGATTTGGCTATGGTAAGAGGTTTTATGGCTTCTTTCAGGTATGAATTCGGGAGAACTAAAGTGATATTTGCAGTAGCAGCCAAGGTTTTGGATGTACTTCTGGAACAAATATTCACAAATATGGTTTGTTCAACCTTGTTTTTCACATGGTTGGATGCCATACACTCTCTCGTCATTCTCAATGCCTCCATTTAAAAATTTTTAAAATTTAATAGGTAGCATTCATAATGCTAGCCTTTGATTAATAAAAATTCAATAGCATGACAATGACCATCATTCACAATGATGCAAATTGGCATGCTATTTTTCAGATGCATTAGTTTGGTAATAATATTCAAACTAGCATTATATTTTGGATTTTTTATGTAAAACATATTATTTCCATACAAAACTCATTAGAAAGTGCCAAATAAAAGAAAAATGGTAGTTGAAATGACAAGCTGTGTGGTATTACATTTTTCCCACTGTAGGTTCATATAAAAATCCACCGAAACACGAAAATCTGAAAGAAACTAAAAAAATGAGAAAAAAAATACAATGCATAAGAAAAGAACACAAGGTTGCTCACTTTTGTATTCCATTTCCCACTTGAGTTTTACAATGACCATCTTCCCAGTCGAGTTGTTAAGAAAAGGCTTGGGATTAATGGGGATGGTTTGCAACATTCAGCAATAAAAAAACTAATGAACTATGTTTTCATGCATGTATGCATCAGATATTTCTCTACAATTACTTAAAAATGCATTAGTATGTATATATGCAATATACATGCATACAACATGAATATAGTATAACTATATGTGTCCAAACACACACACGCACACCCTATTTTCCTATCTTCTCATTTTTCTTTATCTTGTCCATATATTGTACCTTTCTTGTTCAACTGAATTATTGATGCTTAGAAATGGTTATTACCAAAAATCAAAAAAAAAATTTAATCTTCATATCCCATGTGATCTAAAATTTATTATTATGTTTTTTGCTGAAGAAAACTGTAAGAAAATTTTTTTTATGAAAAATAAATGCCAATTTGAAAGAATATTTGAAGGTTGTGAGCATAAATAGTTAATTTTGCTTCGATGCATGAGATATTAAACGCTAGTATTATTATCATTCATGAAAGCAAAAAATATATGAATATCTCATGTACACAAAAAATTATATCAAACAAGAAAACTTGATTACTACTTCATACAAATTTTCGTTTGACCTCTCATTATCATCATCAACAAAATCTAATCTCAATACTATTGTGAACAAACGTTGCTATAACCATAAGAACATGAGTTTAATCAATAAGAATACCAAATATACTTCATAAGAATGCTTGTCAAATTACCTATCATGATGTTCGAGTAGATGTCTTACCCTCACTTCGTTGCTATTATAATAGCCCATCTAGCTTCTCTGCACAACTTCACAGTTTTGTCTTGATAAGAAGGGTCTATGCCCTATCCAAGCAACCAAATCAAATTAAAAACAAAAAAAAAACAAAAAGCAAAAACTTTCACAGCTAAATGCTATTCCAAGCCTATTACTAGCTCACAGAGAAATTAACATCTCGCCTCTTGCTAATATTTGAGGTCGTAGAGCATCAGATCAAGCTCATTAAACTCGTATTCAGCAACATCCACACCTATGGGTCACATATTGCATTGATGTAGATGGAATCAAGGTCTAAGCCTTGTGAGCAATGATTTTAATAACACACAGTGAGTTGCAAAATTTTTTTTAACATAAAGTGAGCATGTGAAGATTTCCATAGCACACAATGCATGGGTAATCATGGTAGCTAGTGCAAAGTGGATTGGGTTTACAGCTCTTTTAGACACCCTCCCTTAGATTTTAGCTTTCCTTGGGGTCACTTTTGATTCCATGTAAAACATTAAATCATACAACATAAAATAAATATAATACACTTGATGAATAACCTCATACAAACAATGCCCTTATATAACATGTTATTTTTATTAGGGTACCTCACAGGAAGTATAACCTCTATATCACTCTCAAAGTGTACCTGTTTGTGCTAGGCATGTCTCAATCTATAAGAAATGATAATTCTTCCTCCAATAAGCTATCAATAGAACAACGTATCAATTAATAAAGTAGAGAACATGGCACCCAGCAAAATATAAGCAATATCACAAACATCATGCTCATCAATAAGATAGTTATATATAGTATATATGTACATATCATACTGTAGTGTATATGTACATATGCTGAGTATATATATACATATATACTATAGTATATATGTACATATATATTATAGTATATATACATATATATACACTATAGTATATATGTACATATATACTAAAGTATATATACATATACACTGTAGTATATATGAATGTCTTATAGATATAGAACAACAAGTATAGATATATATATATATATATATATATATAGAATAGTAGGTAAAGTATTATCCCATTTATACTTCACAAAGAAGGCACAAAACATCACTATCAATATTAATAAGAAATGCGAATATTATTTAAATTTTTGAAAATATATCTAAAAACTCTTAGAAGAAAACCTGGAAGACAAGCCACGAGCAAGGCTTGGAACATCAAAGTTCACACCTTGCCTTCCACAACTAGGACTTTTTCCTAGTCCTATAACCCAAAAAAGGGTTGCTCTACCTTTCCACCCCATACAATACCAAGCTCCCGTGTGGCTTTCTTAGAATGTTTCTTCCCCTCTCCATGTGCTTGCACCAATAATTTTGATTGCTTAGCTTTATTGTATTAGTCCATCAACCCTGTAGCTTCTGTTGTAATATGGTTCCTCTCTTGGTTCAAAGCAAGGAACATCACTTCATTGTATGCATCAATGTAACTACAGAACAATTCAATATGCTCTCCATAAAAACAATATACACTCCATAAAAACAATATACACTCCATAAAAACAATATGCACTCTTAAAAATAATATGCACTCCATAGAAACAATACACATTCAAAGAAAAAAAGAGGAACAAAACTTCAAAAATAAGATGTTTTGTCTTCCCAATATTAAAAAAAAAAGCAAATGGCTGCAAAATTTGCAAACTTCGTATAACAAGACATCTTGACTCATGTTCTTCCCATCTATCCCCACTCCTCTTCTTTTCATGCTAATCAGCAAGGGATACATCGATGTGCTAGTTGTGTAGCATGCGGATTGGCACCCACCACAATTCCATAGATAGCATTGCTAAGTCTTGCCTGTGCAAGTGCATACTAGTATGGGAATGGCAAAGATATCCATGTCATTGCTATTGGTGACCACGTCCAAGCTTTTCTTTGGAGCTTTCAAATGTGGAATAAAAATGGAGTTTGGATCCTTTGGTTTCCTTGATTTTTCTGGTTTTGATTTTTTGGCAGATCACTACTTTACTTTTTCTTGGATTGGCTACCTTGTTTGTTAGGGCTTGGTTGATCGATCTTACAAATCCTTTCACCTTGAAAAGAATTATGTTGGTGTAAAATCTGCAATGGATGAGCTCTAGAAGTTTCTATGAGGATTGGATAAGAAGCATTTGGAGGTAACTTGTTTAGAAACTTATCTCTCTGGTTTATCCAGACATCTCTCATGTCTTGTATTGCAAGAGAAGTGTTGAAGACATCGCATTCATAAAGATGGAATGGATGTTGGCATTAATGATAAAGTTGTTAAGATCACATCCCAGTAAGAAAGGCTTCATATCATGGTTTTCCATGCTAGGTATTAGTTGTAGACCAAGATGCCACTTGAAAGATGGCTTGTAATAGCCACAGTTCCTCCTGTTCAGCCCGTCTTCATCTATGAAACTACGAACATACAAGAAAAGGAGAACAAGCAAAATGAATACATTTAATTGATTTTCATTAGCAATCATTATGGCATTTAAAAATTCAATAGTTTAATTCAACCGATGATTGATAAAAAGTAGTAACAGATCTGAACCGTGACAATGCAAATCTGTATGAAACAAGAATGTAAAGAACAAATCCAAGTCTGGGTGGGATCAGAATTTTTTTTGTTCATCTCACAACTTCAGAAGCTAACGTGCTATTCCCAGGACCAGGAGGACCAGCCAAGCCTTTTATATAACTATAATAGGCTAAAACTCTACCTGAAATATTCAGGTACACAAACATATTCATAGATATACAAAAATAATAATTATAGATATGAACAAACATGAATCTGAGTTGATAGTTATACAACTTCAATAGATATCTAAAAGATGGCTAGAAATGATGATTAGAGAGAGATAGAGAGTGCAAAAATAAAATGTTCAGAAATTATAAAGATAATAGAAGCTCGGCCTCCTTTTGATCCATTTGAGATCGGTAAAGATGGGACCCATCCATAGGAAGGACCGTGGCAATGTCTAAAGGCTTTGAATCAGAATTTTTTCGTGCGTTTCACATTAGTTGTTCTGTAAAGATTCATGATTAGTTTAATCGGAAAAGCAAAGAACAAAACCAAAATAAAAAAATGATACCTCTAAAAAAATCTCATCTTGTTTAGCTATATATAGATAAAAATCAAAAATAGTTCATAAATAATTCTGATACAAAATCATCCTCATTATTAATTGTTGTTTTTGTGCAAGCCTTTCCTGCTTGGTTTTATAGCTGGATCTCAAAATGCTATCTATCACTTCAATTCTGCTAATTGTGACTTCATATAGGACATCTACTATTGCATTAAATTCTTAATATGTTTCATCTCATCATTCATTTCTTTCATCTCATCATTTATTTCTTTAATTTCTTGCATTTCTTCCTTCAAATGATTAATCTGCTCATCCTTATCTTCTTTCATTTTCTGCATTTCGTCCTTCAAATGAGATATTTGCTCATTCTTCTCTTTCATTTTGGTTTCCATAACTTCAAAACCTTCATTTGTTTCCATTACTTATTATTCGACCACCTCATCCACCATTGCTATGATATATGAATTAGAAGCACAATTGCTACAAAAAAATGGCACTTCCTTTGAGCTGATTCCATACACTCACTACTTCTTATGACCTCCTATGGTCTCCAAATAGATAGGATCATAGTCAATTGGTTGAAAATCCATAGAACCCTCAACTTGTTGAGAAGCAACTGTCACACGTTCTTCCATGAGTTCCTGTGATAAAATAGAGAAAAATACTATTCTAGATATACATAAAATAAATTTAATATTTTGCATTCAAAACAACTTTCAAAGTTTACTATAATAGTATAAAATTATATTAATATAAGAGATTCTTATAGCAATCATCTGAGACTTATTGTCAACAAATTGACTATCTACTTTTTTTACATGTATCTTCCTAAAAATCTCATAAAAATTGGGATCTCGACCCAATTTTCCAGCCTAGAGTATATATTTATTAAGTCTAAAAATAACAAATGTTAAAAAATTTTAACAAAATTAATAAACCCATGCACAGATTTGATTTATTTGGACTATCAGGACAGCCACTAAATATATAAATCTTTTAAATTTTAAAATTATACCAAATATTGAGCATGTTCAATGCTCGACTTTGACCCTTCCGTGTGGCGAGACATTTATATACCTAGTCTGGCTGATCTTTAGAGATAAAATCATGTTTTTGGCTCTCTATGAGTAGGTGCCTATCTTTCTCTGTATAAGTGTCCTAGTAAAGGCTAGAGGAGTGTCGAGTGTCTCTTATTTTTAATAGCTTGCCTCATATTTGGTTTCGAGAAAAGGAAGTTCCTACCTAAAAAGGTGCCTCATAGACCCAGTTCAATGCTAGAGGTTTTTATTACTTGAGTTTTTAAGTTTTATAATTCATATATCCTGGTATGAAAATCTTTGGGTCTAACAGAAGTGTGCACGTAGGTAGATGTTCATTTAATTTGGTAATCTATAGTAGATTTCATGATTTAACGAAGGATTTCTAGGATCAAGTATATTATGATATTAAGAAGGATCTTGAAAGATATCAAAGTACTCATTCGAATGTAATGAGTTATCAAGATGATGTACTGGATATATTGAGAAAGAATTCTAGGTCTCATCTAACAGATAGTGAATTATTCTGTTTGCAAAAGTTAATTGAGGGCTATAATTCAATGTATGATGAGGAGAAACCTAATTTGTATGAGCATACGAATGAAATATTTAAGATGATGATCTCTAAAGAGAAGACAATTACTAATGATTATCTCAAGATCTATCTTAATCACGTTGTCTTAGTATCACCTATTCAATATTTAGATCATTACACTATGGAGATCATTATTATTTATGTGCTTGGTTCTCTCTTCACATGTATTAATGATTACCATGTAGTTCCCATATCAACTCTGATTGAATATCTAAAAATGTGTGTAAGATTCCAAGCCCATGTCTTGAAAGGCGCAAAAATGCGAGATAAGAAAATAGTGTCAGACAAGGCTTCTAGCTGCAATGAGAAGACACAGCAGGTTAAGCTCTCTAATGGAAAACCTAAAAAGAAATAATATACGAAATATGTGATAGGTGTGTGTTTGGCTGAATTCTTATTGGATTGACATATGATTGAGGTTACAAGTCAATTCAACTTTTATGAATATTATGTAAAGAATAAGGATGGTAAAAAAATCTCAATCCTAGGCAATTTATATGCAATTTGCAATTTTGAGATTGACATGATTCCGATCAAACTCAATCTACTAATGGTATGTAAGCCTAAGGCTTGGAGACCCATAAGTGAGGATTTAATGCCACCTTTTTATATATCAAATTTGCGTGGTGGGTACTAATCTGACCTAATAAGTGATATTTATCAGCACTTTCGCATAATTACATCCCATAACTTGACCCATTTTAATATTCATCTAAATACTGGATATACATAATTGTGCTTAGCCTTGAATAAATTACAGGAATAGGCTTTTAATATTAATAAGGATGTATTGAGCTTCATTAAAAAGAAACATCAACTCTTAGTTAAACATGGTTTACTTATGCCTGAAAGTCTATCAAAAGTGAATGTTAGTAGGTCCATAGAAATAGTAAGGTATACTTATAAACAGTTTAAGAAATAGCACCAATTTCTATGTAATTATGATGATTTGGTTAATATTCTCATGGAGCATATCCAATGTGCTCGTATGAAACTTTCACAATCAAACTAGCATCAGCCTACAATTATAAATTCTATCTACCGGCCTTCGTTGAATTTCGTGGAATAATTTACCGTGCTGGGGAATTCTATTTTCATAAGCTTGATTTAGCTAGAAGTCTAATTCTTTTCTCTAGTGAGAACGCTGAAGTATATGTATATAGAACAATAAGCAGTGTTGCTACGTTTCATTGTAAGAAGTTCATAACTTATGAGAGTACTTTCTTATGGTATAAAATAATATGGATGATAATTTATAGGATGAGGATCACCTCCAAATTGTAAAAGATAATGATGTGGCTGATTCCTATCAGTTCATAAGCAAGTATCTATGTCTTAAAAATAGTACTAATCTAATGCAAATTCCTATCATACAAGATACTTCAGCAAGTGCTTATCAAATTATAAGTTATATTATGTTAGATACAAAATTAGCCTCATTTACTAATCTTATACCTTTGATTGAAGATAATACTATTTTAATTAAAGATATATACAGTAATATATGCATTCCAACAACATTATATAATAAGGTTTGAATTGAATTGGGTAGTCCCATATTAATGATTAACAAATTTATATATATCAATTTGATCAAAAGGGTAAGGATTCGAAAGATTTGATTTGGTCTCATTTTTGAAGAAATTTTATCATGAAAACAATATTATGTTAAAATGTACTAATAAACATTATTTATAATCCTAACAAATGTCAATTTTTAATCCTTACAATTATTTGATTTCATCTTCACTTTTACAAATTAGAGCAATTAGAGTTATATTGTATACATGATTAAACCATTTTAGGCATTTCACTTTTTATTTTGAATACACGTGCATATTAGTCTTTATTTTGAACAAATTATAAGTGATCATATTTTTAACCAATATCATGATGGAAATCAATAATTACAAAAAAGAAACAAGGCTAAAGTGTGACATTGGTATAGAGAATGTACAGAAACAATTAGCTTAGTAGCAGATATAACAGATGAAGCATTTTTTATTACTACAAACCCTCTTCCAATCTCTGAGAATTTTCTAATGGCCAAATAGTTCAAGTTCTTTGGTTGTTTCTCGTTGTAGCGAGCTATCACTCAACGGCCATAGTGAGAACACTCAATAAAGGATTGAGGTCCACGCTCGTTGTTCAAATGAAATTAAAAGACAAATCATTGAATTATTGGGACTCCTTGCTTGAGCATAAAGAGTGCACATGTGTGATCATTCTTTTTTTCCTCAAAGAGAAACCTATTTAGGACTCTGATGCTGCCAAGCAATTTGCCGAATTATTGATAGTGCTGGCCTGGCATGATTGACACCCTTGAGATTACTCAGGAAGAAGGTGACTTGCTGGAAGGCTATTGCGATAGCACTGATTTATCTGTCATCCCTAGAGTTCAGTAAAACTAGCATGACGCAAATTGCTTCCAGTCCTTAAAGATCAGATTTTCTTCATGGGTATGCCAAGACTATGACGATGCGTCAAAGCCATGCAGTATCCATGTTTCCCAAAACCTAGCAATATGTTTCTGTGGATATTTGTGAATTATGTTTCATTTTGAATATGTTTGATTCAGAGAGAGGCCAATGGAGAGAGTTAGAGTCTTATAGTTTCTCTAACTATTAAGTTTATTAAGTTTTATTAGGTTTTAAAATTCCATTAATGTTTTAATTTTGAATTATCAAAATATTTAATATACAATAAATATATATAAAACATAAAGACTCATCTTTTTATTTTCTTAATAAATTATTTTCAACAATTAATGTGTGTGTAGCAAGACATATGAAAAACAAATACCTTTCAATTTTTAATTATCAAATTAATTAAAAAATAAATATATAAATAATTTCAAAAAAATAGATGTTTGGTTTTCCAAAAAGAAAAAAAAACAAATGACTACAAGATTTGTATACTTAATATGGCAAGGCATACATGAAAAGATTATTGGTCATCAAGACACTTTCCTAAAAAATTATAAATACTCTTTTTGTTAAAAAAATATATAAATATATATATTTTAAGTTTATAAATTTTTTAGAATTCATATTAATTTTTATGAAGATGATATGAAATAATTTTAAAGGCATAAAATTTCATATTATTTGATATAATTTATAATTTATAAAATTCTAAAAATTACTTAAAGTGATATGATTTTTAAGAAAAATTTATATTTATTAAATTTAATAAAGACGGAATATTAAAAGCTAATAGTATAAATTTAACTTAATTATTTAGTTCTTATAAATTTCAATAGGGGCAAACATCTCTATATTTATCTTTAAATATTAATTTCTTTTCAATTAAAGATTATGAAAAATTAGAAAATTTTTTATAATTCAAAATTTTCAAATTTTTTAGTAATTATTTTTTATAAAATTTCTTTAGGCATAAAACTATTTTCTATACTTAAAATAATATTAATATTTACTATTTTTTTCATTAAATATGATATTTTTGTAAATATATTATATTTTATCATATAATAAATTATTTAATCTTTTTATTAGTAGAAATTTTAATGTATGTTCATTTTTTTAATATCTTTAAAAATTTTAATAATTATAAAATTAATTATTTAATGTTATTGTATTCTATATTAATAGTTATTGTAGACTTTATTAATAGTTATTGTAGTCTTTATTAATATTAATTTTTTTCGTATTTATATATTTTTTAAATTATTTTTTATAATAACTTATTTTATAATTATAGAAGAAGAATGTGTCATTCAAGGATCACTCATCTATAGACCATGAAGTAAGTACCTTTAATATACAAAATTAAATAAAATATTAAAATAAATAATATATAAAAAAAATTAAATCATTAAAGATTAGTGATGAAAATTATGTCCAGCCCAAAAAGCTTGGGAAAAATTGCAAGCTAAATGGATATATTTTGTGAAAAATAAAATTTAAAAGATAATCACTTGCAATAAAATATCAAATAGTAAAAAAGATTTAAGACAACCATTCAATGATGGATTTTGTCTCGATATAATTAGCTAGGAAAATTCCATAATGAAATCCATTGCTAAATTCCCCGCAATTCTTGGCGCGTAATTTATGAAATATTAGCAATGTAATATTTTCAAACAAACATTTCCACCGCTAATCGATCACTAATCTATCGCAAAATTTTAATTTAATATAAAATCAAATATCTGTTGTTATTTCCAAGCTAATATCTCGCTAATTAGCTAGAAATTTTATTCATAGCTAAATTTCCTAACTAAATCGCTCTTTTTTAGTAGTAGAGATAGATAGAAAAGATAGATAGACAGATAGAAAGATATATTCATAGATAGATTTCTAGTTAGATAGATACATATATAGATAGATAGATAGAATGATATACAGATAATTAGAAAGACAGATAGATATACAGTTTAATAGACAGATTGATAAATATATTGATAGATAGATAAAATAGATAGACAAATTGATAGATAGATACATAGACATATAGATAGATAGAAAAATAAATAGTTACGAAAATAAATAGAAGGATAGATAAACACATAGATAGACTAATAGATAGACAGATAGATAGATAAAAAGATAGACAGACAGATAAATAGATAGATATACAACTAGATTGATTAATAGATAGATAAATAGATAGAGTAATAAAAATATTGAAAGATGGATTGATAAATAGATTGATAGACATATTGATAGAAAGATTGATAGTTAAATTTATAAAGAAATTGATAAATAGATTGAGAAAAAGATTGATAGACTAATTGTTAGAAAGATTGATAGACAAATTGATAAACATATCGATAGATAGAAAAATAGTTAGATAGATAGATCAATAAATATATAGAATAATAAAAAGATAAATAGATATATAGATAGATAGATAGATAATAGATAGATAGATAGATAGACTAAAATATAGATAGATTGATTAATTAATTAATAGATAGATAGATAAATAGATAGATAAATAGATAGACATGTAAATAGATAGAAAGACAGATAGACAGACAGACAAACAAAAATATATATAGATAGATTGATTGATTGACAAATAGATAGACAAATAGATAGATAGATAGATAAACATATAGATTGATTGATTGATAAATTGAAATATAGATAGATAAATATACAAATTGATAGACAGATAAATAGATAGATAGACATATAGATAGATAGAAAAACAAAAAAAATAGATATAAAGATAGACAGACGGACAAGCAGAAATAGAAATAGATAGATAATTTGAAATATAAATTGATAGATAAATTGATAGACAAATTGATAGACAGAAACATAAATAGATAGATTGAAAGATAGATATATAGATTATATAGATTAGATAGATATATAGGCAGATAGATATACGGATAGAAAGAAAGAAAGATAAATAGATATATAGTCATTGAGATAGATAGATAGATTGAGAGATAGATAAATAGAAAGCTAGATAGAAAAATACACAAATAGATAGATAGATAGACAGATCAATAGACATATAGATAGATATAAAGATAGTCAGATATATAGATACATACATAGAAAGATAGATATATGTATTTAAAAGATTAATATAGAGATTGATAGAATGATTGAAAGATAGATTAATAGATAGATTGATATTCAAATTGATAGATAGATGATTGACAGAGAGATAGATAGAATGATAGATAACTAGATAGAGATATAGATCATTGATAGATATGCAGATAAATAGATAGATAGATTGACAAATATATATATATATAGTTAGATAGATAGATAGAATTATAGACAGATAGAAGATAGATAGATAGGAAATAGATAGATAGATAGATAGATAGATTTATAGATAACAGATTATTAGATAGATATATAAAGTGATAGAAAGACTTATAGATAGATAGATAAATAGATAGATAGATAGATTGATTGATTGATTTATAGATATACAGATTGATTGATTGATAGACAAATTGATAGAAAGATTGATAAACATGTTGATTGATAGATTGATAGATAGATTGATAGACATATTGAATAAAAGATTGATTGACAAATTGATAGACAAATACATAGATGGATAGATGGACAAATAAACATTTAGATAGATAGAAAAATATATATATATATACAAATAGAAATTCAAATAGATAGATAGATAGATATATAGAATATTAGATAGATAACTAGCCCGATAGATAGATAGAGAGACTAAAAGATAGAGAGATAGATAGATGGTTAGTTAGATAGCATAGAGAGATAAAAAGATAGATACATAGATATAAAGATAGATCAATAGATATAAAGATAGATAGATAGCACAGACAAATAGATAGATAGACAGATAGAAATAAAAATAGATAGGTAGAGAGATAGACAGAAAGATAGATAGAAAAATAAAATGACAGATATATAGATAGATAGATAGAAAGAATAGATAGATAGACAGATATATAAATATATAGTTAGACAAATATATAAACAAATAGATAGGACTGATAGATAGATAGACAGATAAATAGACAGACATATAGATAGATAGATAAATAGACTGATTGATAGACTAATAGGAAGAAAGAAAGAAAGATAGATAGATAGATACATAGACAGATTGATAGACAGATAGATATTCATATAGATAGACAGATTATATATAGACAGATAGATATATAGACAAATATATACATAAATAGATAGATATATAGATAGATAGACTTATAGATAAACATATAGATTCACTAGAAAAATACACTGATAAATAGATAGATAGATAAATAGATATATAGATAGACTGATAAATAGATATATAGACAGAGAGACAAATAGTTAAATAGACAGACAAAAGATTAAGTAGACAAATAGACAGGCTAAAAGACATTCATTCAAATAGAAACAAACCAAATAGATAGATAGATATACAAACAAGCATATATGCAGATAGACAGGTAGACAAGGTGACAAACAAAAAAATAGATAGAAAGATAGATAGATAGTTTGATAGCTAGATGGATAGATAGATAGATAGATAAATAGATAGAAAATTGGTAGATAGATTCTTAGACTGATTGATAGATAGATTGATAGATAGATAAAAAAATAGACAAATAAATAGAATACTAGATATATAGATAGATAGTTAGACACATAGATATACTTATAGATCTATAGATAGATAAATAAATAGAAAGATATATAAGAAGATAGATTGAAAATAGAAAAATAGATTGATTAATTGATAGAGAGATAGATTGAAAAAAAAATAATACACGAATTGATAGATAGATTGAGAAGCAAATTGATAAATAGATTTATACACAATTTGTTAAATAGATTTATAAACATATTTATAAATAGACTCATAGAAAGATTGATAGATATATAGAAAGATAGATAGACAAATAAATAGACTTATAGATATATAGGTAGAAAGACAAACATATAGATAGATTAATAGTTATATAAATATTTAGATTATTAGAAAGATAGATTGACATATAGATAGATAGAAAGATTGATAGATAGATAGACCTATATATAGACATATAGATAGACAGATAGACAAACATATAGACAGACACATAGATAGATAGATAAATAGATATAAAGATTAAAATATAGTATATAGAGAAATAGATAGGCATATTGATAAATAGATTAATATACACATAGATAGATATATTAATAGACAAAATTATAGATAGATAGCAAAATAGACAAATAGTTAGACAAATAGATAGACAGATAGATACACAGATAGATAGACATTTAGATAGATAGAGAGAAAGATATTTAGGTAGATATGTAGACGATAAATATAAGATAGAAAAACAAATAGACAAATAATTAAACAGATAGATAGATAAACAAATAAATAGATAGACAGATAGACAAATAGACATATAAATAGATAGAAAGATAGATAGTTTGATATTTAAATTGATAGACTGATTCATAGATAGATAGATTGATTGATTGACAAATAGATATATTAGATAGATAGATAGATACACATATAAATAGATAGAAAAATAAAAAGATAGATAGATTGAATGACATAGAGATAGATATATAGACAAAAAGATAAATGCAAAGCTTCACAGATAAATAGATAGATAGATAGATAAATAGATAGATAGATAGATAGATAGAATGATAGATATTTTGATAGAAAGATTGTTAGACAAATTGAATGATAGATTGAAAGAAATATTGATAGATAGATTAATAGATAAATTGATAGTTAGATAGTCATATAGATAGATTAATACAAAAATTGATAGATAGTTGGATAGATAGTTATATAAATAAAATTAGATAGATAGATATAAAGACATATATATAGATAAATAGAAAGATATTATATATAGATAGATAGATAGATAGACAGATATATATATATATATATATAGATTAACATATTGATAGATAGATATATACACCAATAGATAGACATATAGATATATAGATAGATAGATAGACAAATTGATAGATAGATTATTAGTCTTAAAAGATAGAATGATATATAGAAAGGTAAAAAGAAAAATAGAGAAAAAAATAGAATGACAGATAGATAGAAAGATAGACTAGATAGATAGTGAAATAGATAGGTAGAAAGATATATAGGCTATGAGATAAATAGACAGATCGATAGAACAAAGATACATAGATAGATAGATAGATAGATATACTAATAAATAGAATGATATATAGTTATACAAATTATATTGACAGATTGATATAGAAAATGATAGACATATAGATAGCCTGATAAATAGTCTAATAGATAGATAGAAAGATAGATAGATAGACAAACCGAAAGATAGATAGAAAAACACTTAGACAAAAAGAAAAAAAGACAAATTAATGCATAGTTTGATAGATACATTGATAAATAAATTCATAGATAGATAAATAGAATGATAGATAGATAGATTGAATGGAATATATATGGATATATTTATAGATAGATTGAAAGACACATATAAAAATAGATTAATAGATAGATAGATAGTTTAATAGATTGATATACATATAGATAAATAGATATATAACGGATAGATAATTAGTTAGATAGACAAATAGATAGACTGATAGATTATTATATAGATAGATATATAGATAGATAGATAGATAGACATGTAGATAGATTGATAGACATACAGACAGTCAGACAGAAAGATAGATAGATAGATAAATATATAGACAAATAGATAAACAAAAAAATAAATATTTAGATAAAAAATTAGATAGATAGATAGATTGACATATACATAGATAGATAGAAAGATAAATAAAAGATAGATAGATAGATAGACAAATAAATAGACAAATAGATTGACAGATATAGACAGATATATAGCCAAATAGATAGACAGATAGATAGATAGATAGATAGAAAGATAGATAGATAGACAGATTGATTGATAAATATATACATTAATAGATAGAATAATAAATAGATAATTAGAGATACATATAGATAGTTAGTTAGTTATATAGATATATAAATACATAGATAGATAGAGAGATAGTAAACAAATAGATAGGTAGATACGAAGATAGATCGATAACAGGCAAATAGATAGACAAAGAGATTGTTAAGTAGACAAATAGTCCGGCATATAAACAAATATCCAAAAAGATAAACTAACAAGTAAATAGTTAGATAGATAGATAGAATATTAGATAGTTATATAGATGGATGGACAAATAGAAAGCCTAAAAGATAGCTTTGATAGAAAAAATTGATAAATAGGATTGATAGATAGTTAGTTTGATTGATTAATAACAGATTGATAGACATATATATAGATTTATAGATAGATAAATAAACAGACAAATAGAACAATAATAGATAAATAGATTGATAAGAGAGAGATTCCAATAGATAGTTAGATAGATAGATAGACAAATAGATAGCCATATAGTAGATAGATCGATGGACAGATAGATAGACAAATTTATTGATAGATTGATAGACAATTTATAGATAGATTGATAGATAGATTAATAAATAGATAGATAGATAAACATATTGATAAGCAAATAGATCGATAGATTGATAGACAAATGCTTGACATATAGATATACAGATAGATATACAGATAGATAGAGAGATATAATATAGATATATAAACCAATAAATAGATAGGTAGATAGATAGATAGATCCATCGATAGATAGATAGATTATAGACAAATAGATTGATAAATAGATAGATATACCAATAATATTGATAGATTATTACACAAATAGATAAACTGTAGATAGCGATATAAATGATAGTTTGATAGACAGATACATAGACAAATAGATTTTACAATAGATAAAT
>JAREIK010002747.1:0-15526 GCA_029783825.1 Sapria himalayana
TAATTTTTATTAAAAGAATGAAAAATAAAAATTAAATTTTTTGATTTTTTTTTAATTTTGAAGGTTATAGCCTTTGAAAATATAAAAATTTTTAATTTTTTTTTAAATGTTAATATAATCTTTAGTTATAATATTCTTAATAATTATATATAATGTAAACTCAATAAATAATTTTATTAATATATATTATAATAATGATCAATAAAAAATTAATAACTATTATTAATAAGAATGATATAAATTAAAATATAATTGCAAAAACTAAAATGATTCAAAATCGAAATAAAATATATTACAAAATAATAATTTTTTTTTAAAATTTTGTTTCTTTTATTAGCATATATATTTTTTTGATGAAAATAAATTATTTAAAATAGATCTGTCTCACGAATAATTATTTAGTAATTAATATTTCTATAAAAATAAACTGATAAATATTAAAATAAAAATTTAAAATTAGACTTAATAAAAATTAAAATGAGATTTATGATTTATTATTAATGTATACCATTTTAATAGTTTAAGTATTTAGAAGTTTTGTCGTTAAAAGTTTATGGATTTATGTTTTTAGGCATTTAATGGTTTTAAGTTTTATTTAAACAATAAAATAACAAAAACATTGTAATTTTTTGTTATTTTCATAGGTTATAACCTTTGAAAATATAATAATATTTAAAATTTTTTGAAATGTGAATATAATATTTAGTTATAATAAATTTAAAAATTATATATCATATAAAATTCAATATAAATAATTTTGATTCTAGATATTATAATAATGATCAAAAATTAAATCGAATAAACTATTAATTTAAAGAGATTGATAGTTAATAAAAAAGATTTACAAAATGCAAAGTGATGCAAAATAAAAAGTAAAAAATATTTTATGCATAAGAATTTTAATTTTTAAATTTGTACTGCTATTTATATGTATATATATATTTTCTTGATTAAAAATAAATTATTTAAATTATATTTGTCAAATCATAATTTATTTTGTAAAAATATTTCTATAAAAATAACTCATAAATATCTAAAATGAATATTTAAAATAATAAAAATTGATATAAAAATTAGATTTCTTAATTATTAAGTAGCATATAACAGTTTTATGGTGTATGTATTTAGGCATTCCGGCCTTAAGAGTTGACTGATTTTAAGGTGTATGCATTTAGTGGTTTATAGGTTTTTTTTTTAAAATTAAAATAATAAAATATTTATTTTTATTATTTTTTGATATTTTTCAAAGGTTATAACCTTTGAAAAAATAATAATTTTTAAATTTTTTTCAATAGTGAATTCAATATTTAGTTATAATAATCATTATATTTATATATCATATAAAATCAATATAAACAATATAATTGATAAATATTATAAAAATGATCAAAAAATAAATTAATAATCTATTATTATTAAGATAGATATCAATTAAAATATAATAAAAAACCTAAAATGATTCAGAAGAAATCAAATATATTACTATATAATAATTTGTTGTTTTGAAATTTTTTTTTCTTTTAAAAAGTTTATCCATATTTTTTTGATTGAAAATTAATTTATATAAATTATATTTATATAACTCATAATTTATTTTTTAATAAATATTTATATAAAAATAAACAAATAAATAATTAAAATGAATATTTAAAATTATAATGAATAAAATAAATTGAGATTTATTCTTTATTATTTTAGGTATACCAGTCTAATTTAAATTAGATCTGTCTCACTTATAATTTTTTTTTGTAATTACTATTTCTATAAAAATAAACTGATAAATAATTAAAATAAAAATTTAAAATAAAAATTTAAAATAAAATGAATAAAAATTAAAATGAGATTTATGAATTATTATTATAGTATCTAGTTTAATATTTTAAGTATTTAGAGGTTTTTTCGTTTATGACTTTAGCGATTTTTGTTTTTAGGCATTTAGTGGTTTATAGGTTTTATTTAAACAATTAAATAACGAAAAAATTATTTTTGATATTTTTTCACTTTTTCAATGGTTATAACCTTTAGAAAATAGAATAATTTTAAAATTTTTTACAAATGTGAATACAATCTTTAGTAATGATAATCATTATAATTATATATAATATAAACTAAATATAAACAATTTTATTTATATATATGATATCAATTATCAAAAAATAAATTAATATTCTATTATTAATATGATAGATATAAATTAAAATATAATTGCAAAAAATATTCAAAATCCATGTAAAATTTATTACTAAATAATAATTTTTTTTAGTTTTTGCTTCTTTTTATAAGCTTTTTTTTTTTTGATGAAAACTAAATTATTTAAATTATATTATCATCACTCATAATTTATTTTGTAATTAATATTTTAATAAATTATTTAAATTATATTTAAGGTTTACGAGTTTAAATGTTTAAGTATTTAGCGGCTTTTGTGTTTAGGAGTTTAGAGGTTTAAGTGTTTAGGCATTTAGTTGTTTATATGTTTTATTTAAACAATGATATAACAAAAAATTTATTTTTATTAATTTTTTAATTTTTGAAGGTTATAACCTTTGAAAATATAATAATTTTTAAATTTTTTTCAAATGTAAATATAATATTTAGTTATAATAATCTTAATAATTATAAGTCATTTAAAATCAATATAAATAATTATATTGATAGATATTATAATAATGATCAAAAAAATGTAATAAACTATTATTAATAAGATAGATATTATTTAAAATATATTTGCAAAATCTAAATTTATTCAAAATCAAAGTAAAATATATTACTTAATAATATGTTTTTTAATGTTTTGCTTTTTTTTAACTTTATATTTTTGTTATTATAAATAAATTATTTAAATTAATTTGGCTTACTCATAATTTATTTTGTAATTTATAATTCTATAATAATAAACAAATAAATAATTAAAATAATAATAAATTACTAAATAATTAAAAATCAAATCAAAATATATTACAAAATAATAATATTTAATTTTTAAATTTTTTCTTCTTTTTAAAAGCTTATTTTTTTTATTGATTAGTAATAAATTATTTTAATAATATCTGTCTCACTCGAAATTTATTTAGTAATTTATTTTTCTAAAAAATTAAAATATAAATAATTAAAATGAATATTTAAAATTATAATAAATAGAAATAAAAATGAGATTTATTATTTATTAAGTAGTATACAGCTGTTATAAGTTTTATGTATTTAGGGGTTTCGGGATTTATGATCTACTGATTTAAGTAAGTAAACATTTAGTGGTCTATAAGTTTTATTTAAAAAAGAAATAACAAAAAATTTATTTTTTGTATTCTTTCTCATTTTTTAAGATTATAACCTTTGAAAATATAATAATATTTAAAATTTTTTGAAATGAGAATACAATATTTAGTTATAATAATATTAATAATTATATATCATTAAAATTCAATATTATCAATTATATTGATAGATAATAAAATAATCATCAAAATTTAAATTAATAAACTATTAATAAAAAGATTGATATTAATTAAAAAATATTTAAAAACCCAAATTGATTCAAAATTAAAGTAAAATATATTACTGGATAATAATTTTAAATTTTTAAATTTTTACTTCTTTTATAAGGATATATTTTATTTGATTAAAAATAAATATATTAAATATATATGTCGCTCTCATAATTTAATTTGTAATAAATAATTTTATAAAAACAAACTAATAAATAATTAAAATGAATATTTCAAATTATAATAAATTTAAATAAAAATTAGATTTATTAATTATTAAGTAGTATATAGCGGTTTAATAGTTTGTGTATTTAGGCATTATGAGGTTTAGGTGTTTACTAATTTAACTGTGTATGCATTTAGTGGTTTATAGGTTTTATTAAAAAAAAATAATAGAAAATTTATTTTAATTATTTTTTAATAATTTCAAAGGTTATAACCTTTGAAAATATAATAATTTTTAAATTTTTTTTAAATGTGAATACAATATTTAGTTATAATAATCCTTATAATTATATATCATATAAATTCAATATAAACAATTTTATTGATAAATATTCTAATAATGTTCAAAAAATAAATTAATAATCTATTATTAATAAGATACATACCAATTAAAATATAATTACAAAACCTAAAATGATTCAGAAGAAAAGCAAAATATATTACTAGATAATAATTTTTTGTTTGAAATTTTTTTTTCTTTTGAAAAGTTTATCAATAATTTTTTGATGAAAAATAATTTATATAAATTATATTTGTCTAACGTAATTTATATTGTAATTAATATTTATATATAAATTAACAAATAAATAATTAAAATGAATATTGAAAATTATAATGAAAAAAAATAAGATTTATTATTTATTATTTAGGGATAATAGTTTAATTTAAATTAGATCTATCTCACTAATAATTTATTTTGTAATTAAAATTTTTATAAAATAAATTGATAAATAATTAAAATAAAAATTTAAAATTATACTAAATAAAAATTAAAATGAGATTTATGATTTATTATTAATGTATACAAGTTTAATGATTTAAATATTTAGTGGTTTTGTCGTTAGTATTTTTGTGATATATGTTTTTAGGCTTTTAGTGGTTATAGGTTTTATTTAAAAAAATAAATTAACAAAAAAAAATCTATAATTTTTTATCATTTTCATAGGTTATAAAATTTGAAAATATAATAATATTTAAAATTTTTGGAAATTTTAATACAATATTTTGTTATAATAATATTAATAATTATATATCATATAAATTTAATATAAATAATTTTATTGATAGATATTATAATAATGATCAAAAATTAAATTTATAAACTATTAATATTAAGATAGATATTAATTAAAAAATATTTACAAAACCCAAATTGATTCAAAATTAAAGTAAAATATATTACTGGATAATAATTTTAAATTTTTAAATTTTTACTTATTTTATAAGTATATATTTTATTTGATTAAAAATAAATATATTAAATATATATGTCGCTCTCATAATTTAATTTGTAATAAATATTTTTATAAAAACAAACTAATAAATAATTAAAATGAATATTTAAAATTATAATAAATTTAAATAAAAATTAGATTTATTAATGATTAAGTAGTATATAGCGGTTTAATAGTTTGTGTATTTAGGCATATGAGGTTTAGGTCTTTACTAATTTAACTGTGTATGCATTTAGTGGTTTATAGGTTTTATTAAAAAAAAATAATAGAAAATTTATTTTAATTATTTTTTAATATTTTCAAAGGTTATAACCTTTGAAAATATAATAATTTTTAATTTTTTTTTAAATGTGAATACAATATTCAGTTATAATAATCCTTATAATTATATATCATATAAATTCAATATAAACAATTTTATTGATAAATATTCTAATAATGTTCAAAAAATAAATTAATAATCTATTATTAATAAGATACATACCAATTAAAATATAATTACAAAACCTAAAATGATTCAGAAGAAAAGCAAAATATATTACTAGATAATAATTTTTTGTTTGAAATTTTTTTTTCTTTTGAAAAGTTTATCAATAATTTTTTGATGAAAAATAATTTATATAAATTATATTTGTCTGACGTAATTTATTTTGTAATTAATATTTATATATAAATTAACAAATAAATAATTAAAATGAATATTGAAAATTATAATGAAAAAAAATAAGATTTATTATTTATTATTTAGGGATAATAGTTTAATTTAAATTAGATCTATCTCACTAATAATTTATTTTGTAATTAAAATTTTTATAAAATAAATTGATAAATAATTAAAATAAAAATTTAAAATTATACTGAATAAAAATTAAAATGAGATTTATGATTTATTATTAATGTATACCAGTTTAATGATTTAAATATTTAGTGGTTTTGTCGTTAGTATTTTTGTGATATATGTTTTTAGGCTTTTAGTGGTTTATAGGTTTTATTTAAAAAAATAAAATAACAAAAAAAAATCTATAATTTTTTATCATTTTCATAGGTTATAAAATTTGAAAATATAATAATATTTAAAATTTTTTGAAATTTTAATACAATATTTTGTTATAATAATATTAATAATTATATATCATATAAATTTAATATAAATAATTTTATTGATAGATATTATAATAATGATCAAAAATTAAATTTATAAACTATTAATATTAAGATAGATATTAATTAAAAAATATTTACAAAACCCAAATTGATTCAAAATTAAAGTAAAATATATTACTGGATAATAATTTTAAATTTTTAAATTTTTACTTCTTTTATAAGTATATATTTTATTTGATTAAAAATAAATATATTAAATATATATGTCGCTCTCATAATTTAATTTGTAATAAATATTTTTATAAAAACAAACTAATAAATAATTAAAATGAATATT
This sequence comes from Sapria himalayana, assembly GCA_029783825.1. NCBI lineage: Eukaryota > Viridiplantae > Streptophyta > Magnoliopsida > Malpighiales > Rafflesiaceae > Sapria > Sapria himalayana. The sequence continues at coordinate 6,387 of JAREIK010002747.1, forward strand.
TAAAATTATAATAAATTTAAATAAAAATTAGATTTATTAATTATTAAGTAGTATATAGCGGTTTAATAGTTTGTGTATTTAGGCATATGAGGTTTAGGTGTTTACCAATTTAACTGTGTACGCATTTAGTGGTTTATAGGTTTTATTAAAAAAAATTAATAGAAAATTTATTTTAATTATTTTTTAATATTTTCAAAGGTTATAACCTTTGAAAATATAATAATTTTTAAATTTTTTTTGAATGTGAATACAATATTCAGTTATAATAATCCTTATAATTATATATCATATAAATTCAATATAAACAATTTTATTGATAAATATTGTAATAATTTTCAAAAAATAAATTAATAATCTATTATTAATAAGATACATACCAATTAAAATATAATTACAAAACCTAAAATGATTCAGAAGAAAAGCAAAATATATTACTAGATAATAATTTTTTGTTTTGAAATTTTTTTTTCTTTTGAAAAGTTTATCAATAATTTTTTGATGAAAAATAATTTATATAAATTATATTTGTCTGACGTAATTTATTTTGTAATTAATATTTATATATAAATTAACAAATAAATAATTAAAATGAATATTGAAAATTATAATGAAAAAAAATAAGATTTATTATTTATTATTTAGGGATAATAGTTTAATTTAAATTAGATCTATCTCACTAATAATTTATTTTGTAATTAAAATTTTTATAAAATAAATTGATAAATAATTAAAATAAAAATTTAAAATTATACTGAATAAAAATTAAAATGAGATTTATGATTTATTATTAATGTATACCAGTTTAATGATTTAAATATTTAGTGGTTTTGTCGTTAGTATTTTTGCGATATATGTTTTTAGGCTTTTAGTGGTTTATAGGTTTTATTTAAAAAAATAAAATAACAAAAAAAATCTATAATTTTTTATCATTTTCATAGGTTATAAAATTTGAAAATATAATAATATTTAATATTTTTTGAAATTTTAATACAATATTTTGTTATAATAATATTAATAATTATATATCATATAAATTTAATATAAATAATTTTATTGATAGATATTATAAAAATGATCAAAAATTAAATTTATAAACTATTAATATTAAGATAGATATTAATTAAAAAATATTTACAAAACCCAAATTGATTCAAAATTAAAGTAAATATATTACTGGATAATAATTTTAAATTTTTAAATTTTTACTTCTTTTATAAGCATATATTTTATTTGATTAAAAATAAATATATTAAATATATATGTCGCTCTCATAATTTAATTTGTAATAAATATTTTTATAAAAACAAACTAATAAATAATTAAAATGAATATTTAAAATTATAATAAATTTAAATAAAAATTAGATTTATTAATTATTAAGTAGTATATAGCGGTTTAATAGTTTGTGTATTTAGGCATTATGAGGTTTAGGTGTTTACTAATTTAACTGTGTATGCATTTAGTGGTTTATAGGTTTTATTAAAAAAAATTAATAGAAAATTTATTTTAATTATTTTTTAATATTTTCAAAGGTTATAACCTTTGAAAATATAATAATTTTTAATTTTTTTTTAAATGTGAATACAATATTCAGTTATAATAATCCTTATAATTATATATCATATAAATTCAATATAAACAATTTTATTGATAAATATTCTAATAATGTTCAAAAAATAAATTAATAATCTATTATTAATAAGATACATACCAATTAAAATATAATTACAAAACCTAAAATGATTCAGAAGAAAAGCAAAATATATTACTATATAATAATTTTTTGTTTTGAAATTTTTTTTTCTTTTAAAAAGTTTATCAATAATTTTTTGATGAAAAATAATTTATATAAATTATATTTGTCTAACGCAATTTATTTTGTAATTAATATTTATATATAAATTAACAAATAAATAATTAAAATGAATATTGAAAATTATAATGAAAAAAAATAAGATTTATTATTTATTATTTAGAGATAATAGTTTAATTTAAATTAGATCTATCTCACTAATAATTTATTTTGTAATTAAAATTTTATAAATAAATTGATAAATAATTAAATAAAATTTAAATTATACTGAATAAAATTAAAATGAGATTTATGATTTATTATTAATGTATACCAGTTTAATGATTTAAATATTTAGTGGTTTTGTCATTAGTATTTTTGCGATATATGTTTTTAGGCTTTTAGTGGTTTATAGGTTTTATTTAAAAAAATAAAATAACAAAAAAAAATCTATAATTTTTTATCATTTTCATAGGTTATAACATTTGAAAATATAATAACATTTAAATTTTTTGAAATTTTAATACAATATTTTGTTATAATAATATTAATAATTATATATCATATAAATTTAATATAAATAATTTTATTGATAGATATTATAATAATGATCAAAAATTAAATTTATAACCTATTAATATTAAGATAGATATTAATTAAAAAATATTTACAAAACCCAAATTGATTCAAAATTAAAGTAACTTATATTACTTGATAATAATTTTTAATTTTTAAATTTATACTTATTTTATAAGCGTATATTTTTATTAGATAAATAATATATTATTTAAATTATATTCGTCCCACTCATAATTTATTTAGTAATAAATATTTCTAAATAAATACACTAATAAATAATTAAAATGAATATTAAAAAATATAATAAATAGCAATAAAAAATAGATTTATTAATTATTAAGTAGTATTTACCCGTTTAATGCTTTATGTATTTAGGCATTACGGGGGTTTGGAGTTTACTAATTTAACTTTATATGCACCCAGTAGGGCTGCTCATGGGACTCGGAGATTTTTAATTCGACCCGAAGTCTTGTCTCGAAAGAATTTAGGATTGAGAAAAATCCGTTGACTTTTACTTTTCCCGTCCCTGTTCTATCACGTATTTTTTCTTTTCGAACGGTTCTGGATCTTAATCAATATCCATATCGAACCATCCCATCATAAAAACCCGATACTAGAACCAAGAATATATATATATATATATATAACATGAAGATGCCATGAATTCTGCTACTTCCCATCCAATTCCGATGCACCTATTGTTGTTCCGACAAGTTCCAGGCCACTTCATGCCATTCCAACTGTGTTCAGTTAGGTCCAGCTCTTGTCCATCGCACTTATGGTTGCCCCCACCGTGTCTCAGATGCCACCAGCCTTTTGGTTTGTTTTTCTGACATGAATTGAGTGATTAATTATTAGTATTATGTGTCTCAGTCAGTTTTGTTGAGTATTGGTTATGGTGTTGTGGTTGGGCCGAATGAGTGGGCAGAATGTGTTACAGTCAGTTTTGTAGAGCTTGCTTGTTTGAAAAATTTATCTGTATTTATGCTTAACATATCATATTAATTAATCACAATGAAGATGGCACAATCCAGTGGCAAAAGAAATATACAATAAATAGAAGATGATCACATCTCAAATGATCAAAGTACTGGTAAATCCAATCATCATCCTTTCATGAACCCTCAAATTGTTATGGCAGGTTCTTCAATTCCAATTGTAAAAGATAGTCAAGGTAGATCTAAACCTCAAACTCATAAAAAGTTTAAGTTTGCTATTTGGGAAACTTATGAGATATTAGTTGATTCAGAGGGAAATCAAACTGGTTGGGCAGCTTGTATATGGTGTAGGAAAGAATATTTGGCAAAAGTGATCAAGGTACTTTAGGTTTATGGAAATACTTGAGAGAGACTTGTAGGGAATTTCCACACAAAAAAGAATTAATAGAAGCTCAGAAAGGTAAAGACAAGTCACAATCTTTATTGAGTTTCACTAAATGTACTAGTTCAGAGGATAACAAATTAACTTGTTGCAATTTGATCAACAACTAGTTAGGGAGGCTTTGGTGAAAATGATCATAAAAGATGAATTGCCTATTTGTTTTGTTGAGAGAGATGAGTTTAATGAGTTTTGTGAAGTTAGTGTCCCTCAATTTAGAATTCCATCTAGGCACTCTATATTGAGGGATTGTTTTTCTTTGTTTGTGAAGGAAAAGAAAAAATTATTTGATGGCATATCATCTCATTGTTGTAGAGTTTAATTGACTACCGACACTTGGACTAGCATTCAAAATTTGTCTTATATATGTTTGACTGTTAATTTCATTGATTCTCAAAGGAATATGCATAAAAAGCTTTTGATCTTTTGTGTAATTAAAAGTCATTCTGGAGTTAATATTAGAAATGCTATTGAGTTTTGCATGAATGAATAGGGTTTGAGAAAGTTGATGTACTTTACTGTTGACAATGCATCAAATAATGATGTTGCAGTTGAACAATTGAAAAAAAAGGCTTGTGAAGAAAAGTGTTGTACCTTTGAGAGGCGAGCATTTTCATATGAGATGTTGTGCTCATATCATAAACTTAATTTTCAGAGATGGCATTGTAGTAGTTGAGGGTGCTATTCAAAAAATTATAAGTGTGGTGAAATATGTGAGGAGCAGTCCCAAAAGATTAGATATGTTTGAGTTATGTGTTGAAGAATCAAACTTGACATATGGATCTTCATTGCAATTAGATTATTCTACAAGATGGAATTCATCTTATTTGATGCCACAAACTAATATAAAATATTAAAAAAAATGATAAGTTGGAGGACAAAGACAAAAGGTCTTTGAAGGAGTTTGGTTCAAACGTTCCAACTAAGAGAGACTAAACAAACGCTAAAATTTTGGCTTGTTTCTTGAACCCTTTTTATGAGGTAACTTGTAAAATTTCTGGCTCATAATATTCTACCTATAGTGTTTATTTTCCTGAGATTATTCGAATTTTGAAAAAAAATTGAGCTTTGTGAAAATAGTAGAGATACAATGGTGTCTGAAATGGGTATGAAAATGAGGCATAAATTCAACAAATATTGGGGTTCTCTTCAGTCAACAAATATTATGCTTTTTGTAGCAGTAGTGTTGGATCCTTGATATAAGCTCAAATATCTCAAGGTTAAGTACACTTAGCATTTTGGAGAGGAATTGGCTAAAAATTTGGTGAAAAAGGATATAAATGCTTTAAATGAGATGATGAATGATTATAAAGATTTAAATGAAGATGAATCAAAAGAAGATGATTTCTCTTCTACTGTGTTCAAGAAAAATGATGATTTCTTTGATGGTAGTGATACTTATGTTGATGATTTTTTTGTTGAATTGGAGAAAGAACAAGAAGCTGAAGCTTTGGAAGAGTTAGATAGGTACTCGGAGGACAAACTTGAAAAAAATAGAATTGATTTTTATCTTCTAAACTGTTGGAAGGTAAATGAGGTTAGGTATTCTTCTTTGAAAAATATAGCAAGGGATGTATTTGCTATCCAAGCATCTACTGTGGCCTACGAATCTATATTTATCAGTGGGGGGAGAACTTTAGATAAATTTTGGAGTACTTTAACACCTATTACAGCTGAAGTTCTCATATGTCTACAAGATTGGTTGAGAAGCTCAAACAACCCTATTGAAATTGAAGAATTAGTTCAAGATATTGATGATAATGAATAAGGTTAGTATATAAATTTTGTAAATTTTAATTTCTCTTTTACTTATTTTATTCATTCAATTTAATAAAAATATGGTTCAATTATAATTTTCAGAGGGGTTTCAAGATCCAAATATTCTTCCCACTAAAGTTGGCCAACTAAATTTGGAGTGGGTGTATTAAATTTTATAAGGTAATATTTTGTTTATTTATTACTCTTTCATCTTTAAAATTTATGACTACATGATTAACACATTTTCATCTTTGGTTGTCCTTCTACAGTGGAGGAAGAAAAGGGAGGAGTTGTAGAAGAGATAATTAATTGGGTTTAGATTTTAGTTGCTATTCCGGGACGGACCTTTGAAATGATTATTATCATGGTTGTTATTAGTTGTATTTTTTTTGTTATATTAAGCTGCCTAATTTTAGCAATTACTTAAGTAGTAATTGCTGCTACCAATGTTTGTGGTCATCTTTAGCTATTCCTAAATATTTTAAGTAATTCTTTAAAAAATATAGTATAGCTATTATGGTTAACTTTCACTTGCCTGAACAAAGTTAACTTGTGACAAAACAAAGAACCAAATTAAGCACACAAGTCGGTCCCGTTTTATTTAATATTTCTATACATTTCTGCACATCAAAGCTTTTGACAAGGTAATGGAACTCGTTTGCAGTATTCATCCTATTTGACAAAACAAAACTGGCCCAATTTGAGTTTGAAAGATACATAACTAAGGAATGATAAATGTTAAAACAAAAGGTTTCGACATGAACTAACTTGGCCGGTTTGAAGAAAATAAATTGAAAAAAATGTCTGAACTCCATTCCATCGCGAAACTGTTTTCTCCTACCCAGAATCCCCGATCTATGTCCCATCCAGTCCCGATATTTTCAACCTATAGGACGGGTCTGGATCTTCAAAAAAAAATCTCCGAACTGTGGGAAGGGAGTGGAGTTTGTAATTACCATCCCGTCCCGTCCCATGAGCACCCCTAGCATTTAGAGGTTTATAGGTTTTATTTAAAAAATAAAATAAAATAAATTTATTTTTATTATTTTTTGATATTTTCAAAGGTTATATCCTTTGAAAATATAATAATTTATAAATTTTTTTTCAAATGGGAATACAATATTTAGTTATACTAATCATTATATTTATATATTATATAAATTCAATATAAATAATTTTATTGATAAATATTTTAATAATAATCAAAAAATAAATTAATAATCCATTAATAATAAGATAGATATTAATTAAAATATAATTACAAAACTTAAAATGATTCAGAAGCAAAGAAAAATATATTACTATATAATAATTTTTTGTTTTTGAATTTTTTTTCTTTTAATAAATTTATCTATATTTTTTTGAAGAAAAATAATTTATATAAATTATATTTGTCTAACTCATAAATTATTTTGTAATTAATATTATATATAAATAAACAAATAAATAATTAAAATGAATAATTAAAATTATAATTAAAAATAATGAGATTTATTATTTATTATTTATTATTTATTATATATTATTTAGGGATACCGGTTTAATTTAAATTAGATCCGTCTCACTAATAATTTATTTTTAATTAATATTTCTATAAAAATAAACTGATAAATAATTAAAATAAAAATTTAATATTATACTGAATAAATATTAAAATGAGATTTAAGATTTATTATTAATGTATACAAATTTAATAGTTTAAGTATTTAGAGGTTTAGTAGTTAGGAGTTTAGCAAAATATGTTTTTAAGCTTTTAGTGGTTTATAGGTTTTATATAAAAAAATAAATAACCAAAAAATATTCTATAATTTGTTACCATTTTCATAGGTTATAACCTTGGAAAATATAATAATATTTACAATTTTTTGAAATGTGAATACAATATTTAGTTATAATAATATTAATAATTATATATCATATAAATTCAATATAAACAATTTTATTGATATTCAATATAAAATGATTCAGAAGAAATCAAAATATATTACTATATAATACTTTGTTGTTTTGAAATTTTTTTCTTTTAAAAAGTTTAGCAATATTTTTTTGATGAAAATTAATTTATATAAATTATATTTGTCTAACTCATAATTTATTTTTTAATTAATATTTATATAAAAATAAACAAATACATAATTAAAATGATTATTTAAAATAATAATGAAAAAAATAATATTCAGATTTATTCTATATTATTTTGGGTATACCAGTCTAATTTAAATTAGATCTGTCTCACTAATAATTTATTTTGTAATTAATATTTCTATAGAAATAAATTGATAAATAATTAAAATAAAAATTTAAAATTATACTAAATAAATATTAAAATGAGATTTATGAATTATTATTAATGTATACCATTTTAATAGTTTATGTATTTAGTTGTTTTTTCCTTTATAACTTAAGCAATTTATTTTTTTAGGCATTTAGTGGTTTATAGGTTTTATTTAAACAATGAAATAACAAAAAAAATATTTTTGATATTTTTTCACATTTTCGAAGGTTATAACCTTCGAAAATGTGATAATTTTAAAATTTTATAAAAATGTGAATACAATATTTAGTAATAAGAATCATTATAATTATATATAATATAAACTAAATATAAACAATTTTATTGATAGATATGATATCAATTATCAAAAAATAAATTAATATGTTAATATTAATATGATAGATATAAATTAAAATAATATTGCAAAACCTAAAAATATTCAAAATCCAAGTAAAATTTATTACTAAATATTAATTTTATTTTAGTTTTTGCTTCTTTTTATATGCTTTTATTTTTTTGATTAATAATAAATTATTTAAATTATATTTAAGGTTTACTAGTTTTAAGTATTTATGGGCTTTTGTGTTTAGGAGTTTATAGATTTAAGTGTTTAGGCATTTAGTGGTCTATAAGTTTTATTTAAACAATGATATAACAAAAAATTTATTTTTATTTTTTTTTCTTATTTTTGAAGGTTATAACCTTTAAAAATATAAAAAATTCTAAATTTTTTTGAAATGTAAATATAATATTTAGTTATAATAATCTTAATAAATATAAGTAATTTAAATTCAATATAAATAATCACATTGCTAGATATTATAATAATGATTAATAAATAAATTAATAAACTATTATTAATACGAAAGATATTATTTAAAATATATTTACAAAATCTAAATTTATTCAAAATCAAAGTATATATTACTAAATAATAATTTTTTTTAATATTTTGCTTTCTTTATATGTTTATATTTTTGTTATTAAAAATAAATTATTTAAATTATATTTGTATTCCTCATAATTTATTTTGTAATTTATATTTCTATTAAAATAAACTAATAAATAATTAAAATAAATATTTGAAATTATAATGAATACAAATAAAATTGAGATTTATTATATATTATTCAGGATATACAGGTTTATTGGTTTAAGTATTTAGGTGTTTTGGGGTTTAGTCATTTAAGTGTTTATGCCTTTGGTGATTTTATCTAATTTTTAAGTTTATAATCTTTGAAAATATAATAATTTTTTAATTTTTTTTAAAATGTGAATATAATATTTAGTTATATTAATCTTGAAAATTATATATAAAGTTAAATTAGTATAATTAATTTTATTCAATAGATAAATTAT